>PVLA01014075.1:0-32896 GCA_004027455.1 Hydrochoerus hydrochaeris
CCTCCCTCCTTCCTCCGTCCTTCCACCTGACTTCCTATTTTCCTTTCCTCTTTTTCCTCCCTGGTGCTGGGCATAGACCCACGTTCTTGCTCGTGTTCTGCAGCTCTACCACTGTGCCACACCCCTGGCCCTTCCAGCTCTGACTCCAACTTCCAGCTTTCTGTTTTCAATGCCCAGTGTCTCTTATGGGCTCCCCCGTATGATCATTTGCTTTATTTTACCGAATTTTCCTTTCTCTCTCTGAGGGAAAGTATGACATTACTGCTTGGTGCTTCCTTCCCTTGGCCAGTAGTGTGACTCTGTCCAGCGCCGAGCAGTCTGCTTGCTTTCCTGTGCAGTTGTGCTCCCTCCGAGTTCTTACCCTTGTAAGGGTAAGAACACCAAGGGCCCATGGTGTGAGCCTCAGCAGACAGCTTTGCCCAGGTCCCGACTGTGTTGCTCTGAAGCTGAGAGAGAGCTTGAGAGACCATGAGGGTGGCCCTTGGGGCGTGGTGGGAAGGGTTGGATGGAGTCGAAGACTCAGCAGTGGCAGTGAGAGCCTCGGATGCAAGCTGACAGGCGTCAGCCTCCCAGCCTTCCTGGGAGCTCTGCCTTCCAACTCTTCCTGGGCTGGAAGCGCTGGTGTGAAAGATGAGATGGGGGGGGGGCGTGGAAAGAGGGACACACCGGATGAGGAGTCTGTGCATCCTCACTGTTCTCTCGCCATGGTCTCTGCAACCCCAGGAGGGTCCAGCAGCAGGCCCCACCCAGCTGGGCTCCTTCCCCAGGAAAGGGGCTGGTGTGGCAGCTCCGTATCTACGACAGCCAGGAACGCGAGGAACATAAACGAGACCTTCCTTTTCCCCTCTTTCCCTTCCTCCTCTTCTGCCTCTTCCTTTAATTGCACACATTTATCAGCACAGGGTACGGTGTGATGTTTTCATATGCGCGTAGACTGCACAGTGGCCGAATCGGGTAACCAGCACACCCGTCTCCTCAGGCCTGGGTCCTGTGGCCACCTCTAATCCAGGGCTGGATGTCTGGCCGGACAGACATACGCAATGGTTAGCTGCGGTTTTCTCACCAAGCAGAAGTTACACCTCTTGTCCCGCCGGCCCCGCTCCAGCACCCACCTTGAGCCTTCCTGTGCTTCCTTGATTTCTCCGTCTTCTTGCCTGTTAAAAACGGCAGCCACAGCTCAGCCCAGTCCATCCTCTGCTCTACAGAAACCTGATGCAGAGAACAAAATGTAATGCTGCAATACGTCAAGAGCATCAGACCACAGGGATATAGGCAGGCTCGTGTCTACAGCAGCATGATTTGTGATAACCACATCTTAGGAACCGCCTAGATGCCCATCGGTGGATGAATGGATAAAGAAAATGTGGTTTTTATATACAGCAGAGTACAACCTGCCATAGAGAAGGATAAACTTGAGACATTTAGGAAATGGATGTGCTATGAGGTGATACTTTTGTACTATCCCCTGGAATGCCAAAAGGTGACACTGGTGGCTGTTAAGAATGGAAGAAAAGGTCTTTCTTCATTTCCTGGGAGTTAGAAAGCTCTGGGATAGATGTGTCCTGGAGAGGGGCATTGTGAGTATTGTGTGACACTGGCCACTTAAACCAAATTAAGCGCTATGGTTTCTATCTAGATCCCCCCCCCCATCATGAGCTCATGGGCGGGGCTCTTCAAAGGAGATTGAGTCATGGGGTCCTGTAGCTCACTGTGGTGTTAGAAGGCAGGGCCTGGTGGAAGAGGCGGGTTCCTGGCCTCGGGGCCGGGAGGGTAGATCCATCTCCTTGGCTCTGGTCCTTATTCTTGGCTTCCTGAGCTCTATGAGCAGCTTCCTTCTTCCACTCTGTCACCGACCAGGCAAGGACTGAAACTTCTCAAGTGTGAGCCAAAATCAACTTCTCTCCTCCTGGAAGTTGCCCAGGGTTGAGGAAAGTAAGATCCTTGGAAAGAGGGGGCTGGAATGAATTTAGCGAAGTAAATTTGACGAGAACTTGTTAGACACCAGGTGTCAGGGCAGTGTTCGTACCCATTCTATCTGAGCACTTAGATAACTGCTAGGAGCTAGGGGGATCCTTCTTTATGGCTGCACTGTGTTCTATCAGGCAACTTCAGAGGCCGTTTTTCTTGGGGATGGTTTCAAGTGGAAATATATAACCAACCTATTATCTCAGGCAGAAAAAGTACAAAAAAATAGAATCATCTAAGGAACAGCACATTGGGATTGGGCCAGGCAGAGAGGGCCAGGCTAAAGTGACTGCAACAAACAGACTCTAGAAACTAAAGAGTATCAGGAAGTTCACAGAACAGAAAGAAAGACAAAAAAAAAAAATCAGAACCAACATCCCTCACTACCATTACCTATGACAGTCATTAAAATCAAGTAGCAAATATGACTTGAAAAATCACTATATTATAACATGTGAGAGCGAGGTTTTAAAAAATTCACTAAGATTAGCTGGACATAGTGGCACATTTCTGTAGTCTCAGCATTTAGGAGGATGAGGCAGGAGGATGCAAGTTCAAGCTTCATCTGGGCAACTTAAAGAGTCTTTGTCTTAAAAATAAAATAAAATAAAATAAAATAAAATAAAATAAAATAAAATAAAACAAGGGCTGGGGATATAGTTTAGTGTGGAGACCCAGGCTTCAGTCTCCAGTACACACACATACACTTAACACAGAAAAAAAACCCAAAAAACAAAAACTAAGATCTTTCCATCACATTGTTCTCATAAAAACTTTAATATTAAAAAAACTTTAATATTACTCACAGAGCTTTTCATATGGGGGATAATTTTTTATATAATTATTTTAAACTATTAAAATATTTTCTTTAAAATTCCTCGCTTTTATGTCTCAACATGTTTCTAATGAATTAATACAGGTGCAAATATATAAAATTACAAAGAAAATGATACCAATACACCAACACTGTCTGAAAAATTGTTTTTCTGATAAAAACGTTAGGCAAGCACCACGCCATACCCTAAATGCCACTCTATCTTCATTGTTACCTGCCACTCAGGACACATTACGTTTGCTGAGTGCTTATTTCTGCTACCTTCCTGGCACATAAACAACGAATGTTGCTTTTGTTTTCATGTATTTTGCATGTCGTGTATGTCTCTCTGTGTGTGTATGTGCATATATGGACCCGATCATCTGTCTGTAAACTTCAAATTTCACACCATCTCAGTGTGTAACCTGGTTTCTAACTGGTCTGTTCCCCTTCCCCTCCATCAACTTTTCCATCCTTTTTGTTTCTTTTTTTTAAATTTAAATTTATCTGAGGTTGCATTCGGAGGTCTTCTCTCAGTGCATTGTGGGGAGTTTCTAGTTGGCTTTCTCAGCCTGTGTCTGTCCCCACTGTCCATCTTACCTCTCAGGGCTGCTGGTGTCAGATCTCTGCTCCCTGCCTCATTCCCGTTCCCCTCAGGAAGACATCAGCTCCCCAGGGAGGCTCTGTGGAGACTGAGAACCAGGCCCCCTCTAATTCTGACTCATTGTTGGGGCAGAAATAGGATGATGCTGGCAGGGCAGCCTGGATACCATGGTCCCCAGGACCAACTACGGGGCAGGGCCATGGTGGGGGAGGCCCCTAGAGGGGGTTTGGTCTCCCTGTCCCAGCACATCCTCCCTTCCCGGCACTTTGGGTGCCCGCAGGTGACAGCAGGCAGCCTGCTGTCCTGGTTATGCACAGGAGGCCTCTGCTTGGCTTTGTCAGTGCAGGGAGGGTCTGAGCCTTGTACCTCCCAGGCCAGGAGGATTCTCACATGGGAGGCACCTGGTTGTGACACCATGTGAGAGAACTCATTGGACGTGAGGCTCAAGGACATTATTCTCTGCATCCCCAAGACTGCTTCCCTGGAAGGCTGCCCCCCCACCCCCAGCACAGTCTAAACAGGGGGGCCAGGGGGTCAGGGCCTTTGCCACTCCTGCTGGCTCAGACCCTGTCCCTGCCAGGTGGCTTCTTGTGTCCCCTTATCACACTGTGCTTGGGGGTGGTGGGACATGAATGTCCTTGGCACTGTGTGTCCATGGTTGTCCAGAGCAGAGGCTGACCCTTGGGGTGCCCCACAGCTGTCCTTTGGGGGACATCATCTCTCAGTCTCTGAGCTCTTCCTGGAGGATCCATTGGTCCCCTGCCTGCTGCGGCAGTAGCCTGAGCCCCCAGGGGTGGCTGCAGCCCCTGGGCCAGGGTGCTCTGCTCCTTTTCCAAGTCCCAGCTCCTCCTCATCGACAAGCGATTTCCCTGTGAACGCCGTGGGTAGCGATTTCCCTGCCTTATCAGCTCCAGTCACTAGAAGCCCAGTTTCCAGGAAAGCAGCTCCATGGTCCAACCTAGAAAAACCCTGTCCCCAGTGCAGCCCTCGCATGGCATTTACATCCAGCCCTTCACAGCAGGCTGGCTTCTCCGTGTAGAGCATGTGGCATAATTTCCTGCCCTCTCGCCACCCTCCGTGCCAGGCAGCATAGGAGTTCTTGGGGTCCCGGGAATGGCAGGCCTGTTCCCTTCCCTTACTAGAACACCTGCAGTCCTTGCTACCTTTCCTAGCTGGAAACAGTGTGGCTGGCTCTATGGGAACCCATGCCTGAGATACGGCTTGGTGCTGCCCAGCGCGCTGGGTGGCCCTGTGAGAGTTCCCACTTGCAGGAGGGGCTCTTCCCTCGCTGCTGGCAAGTGGAACCCATTTCCCTGAACCCTGCATCATGAAAGGCACTTCGTGAAAAATAACTGTGATGTGGACATGCAGGTTCCTCCTGTCAGGCACCTCTGGTGACCATCTTCAAGTAACGGCAGATGCCTTGGTAATGTGGAAGAGCCGGGCAGACTGTGTATCTCATGATACCAAGAGGATCTTTTTATAACCATATATGTCTCCCCCAGAGAACCAATAAATAATGTGGTGGCCCTGGCTGGCCTGTCTTCCACAGCTGCCGGGAGCCTGCTGGCCCCACAGGCTGCTTCTCCTATTTCAATTTCCATGTTGTCTCTCGAGTTTGTAACTCAAGGAGCTCCCCGGGCTTAGGGACAGCTGACGACTCTGGAGCTCTGCAGGGTGGCACCTGGGGAAGGGGTGGATGGGTGCTGACGTGCCGGCCGGTCCCTGGCTGCCGTCAGTCATTTGTGAGGCGAGCAAGAATGCGCACCGGGGAGTAGGGGACTTTTGGTGCCAAAGCGGGGATGTGGCAGGCCTGAGAGTGAGTGATGAGAGAAGGTGCAGGCCGTGGGGGAGGATCGCCGCAGCCCTCTCCTTAGCGACCTTTCACCTCCTTCCTTTGCCAGGAGGGCGCCGGCTCCTCGGAGGGCGTCCGGTGAAATTCAGGGGCGTTGCATTGTGCTCGGGGGCAGGTCCCGCCAGACCACACTCACGGGCTGTGTCCGAGGTCTAAGGAGCCCTGGGCAGAGCGGCCTCTGGCAGAGCCCACGATCCACACAGCAGGAAGCCGGGCCCGCCACTCCCACCCCGTACACTGATCGCCATGGCTGTACCCGGGCAGAACAGGGCTCAAGCACACACTGGGACTGGCAGTGGGTGAGTGGGCAGCCACAGGTGACAGGAGCTGTGATGCCCGGGTCCTTGTCCCCGCTTTCTCTGCCTGTCCCTCCCACAGCCTGTCCCTGGTCCTTTCCTAGCAGCGGCCTTTCCTTCTGGGTTGAGGTAAACCCTCTACTGCCTTGGCCCTGGGGAGGAACAGCTGACCTGGGTTAGGTGACGGGAAGAACGTGGGGACAGTCCCCCCCTGCCCCCTCCAGCTGTCGTGTGACCGAGTGCCAAGCATGTCACTTGGGGAGTGGCTGGTGGAGCTGGTGTTGGCGATCAGGCTCTGGTTCACCCTGTCCCTCAGCAAGCAGTGGACATTTCCCAGAATTCCCCTCAAGGACGGGGACCAAGCAGCTCTGGGCTCCTCAGGGCATCTTTGCTCAGAGCCTTGAGGTGACTCGCAAACACTTATCCCCAGGCCGTGCTGCCGCTGGACCTGCCCGCCTCGGCCTTCTCCTGGCCTCCACATGTCAATAGCGTTTAATAAATGTTTAAAAATGTATAAACAGTAGCATCTGAGTCTCTGACCTTTGCCAGTGAAGTTCTTCCTCTGTGAACCTGGATCAACCCCTAACCCAAGGAGCCCGGAGCCCGCGACCCCAGGGAGCTGATGGGCGGGTGGGGGGCACCCAGCCAGGACTTAGAGGTCACCACGGGGTGCATGGGGCCAGGTGCTTGGACTGAGACTAGATGTTTGTCATTTCCAAAGCCTGGCCGTGGCTCTTCTGGCTTCCTGGTGCTGTGAGCAGGCTGTGCCTCCCCCGGGCTGAGGGCTATCACATGTGGCCGGGCCTCTCTGTTCCACTCTCTTCCTGGCCTGGCCTCTCGGGCTCGGTCTCACCGCTTCCAAGATGACACTTCCTTGTCTGGTGGTTAAGTACGAGAGGGCCTGGGGTTTCCGCTGGCCTGCACCTGCGGGCTTTGCCCTCGTCTGTCTTGTGAAATGATCCTACCAACTCTTCACCCACGGGCCTGGCCAGGGGAGTCTCGGCAAAGTGTTTTTCAGCCAGCTTTTGCTGGGTCTCTCTCTCTCTCTCCCTCTCTCTCTCTCTGCAGAAAAGTGAACATTGTCGATGGAAGAGAATCATTTTCTCCCGACATCTCGATGGCCAGGGATAGAAGACAAGCTCTCTGTAACTCCCATCTTCTCCCCTCTGAACCCTTTTTGAAGCAGCTACAGGAAGTGAGACCACAGAGGATTTCCAGGGCTTGATGCTGACAGCTGCTGAGGTGCCATGAGGGAAGCTGAGTGTGCTCTGTCCTTTTCATCACTACAGCAGCCCTGTGAGAAGGCTGTTTTACAGACAGGAACTTTGAGACCCAGCAAATGGTCACTTCCACCTCCTGAGCCATTGTGATGGCAGCAATGGATATTTTCTGGGGATGTGGGGTGCTCTAGGTGGCAGGATGGTTAGCGTGAGCAGCCATCCCCTCCGCCTGGCAATTGAGAAGGCTGGGCTCTGTCAAATGCTCCTCTACCTCTTCTATCTCCATGGTGCTTCTAATCCTGTGATCTCTGTAGCAGTGCTATGGCTCGAGCCCTGCTCTCAGGAAGGGCAGGCACCACCCTGAGGGCAGAGGGAGATGGCAGTTCATGGGGTTGCCGTGTGGATCTCAGGAAGGCACAGGGCTAGGAAGGCAGTGAAGGCCCATGACCAGCTCTTGTTCACCTAATGGGTATGAAGAGCAGGAAAGTGGAAGAGAGGGCCCCGTGACTACAGAACTGGGAATAGCTTGTGGTTGAAGCCACTACCTAAGAGGAACACCTTGGGAGCTGAATTTAGGGCTGGCATTGCTCTGTGTTCCTGGCACCCTCATGCATGTGACCAGGTATGGGAGGTGGCACACAAGACACAGGTTGTAGGTGAGAAAAACCCAGCATTAGAGTGGGTGGTGCTTGCCCAAGCAAGGATGGGGTCAGGCAAGGATTTGGACCTCGTGTTGTTGGTTCATGTGTTAGTCAGCTTTCCATTACTGCAACAAATACCTGAGGCAAATACACTTTCAGGAAGGAAAGGTTCATGTAGCCTCATGGTTTCTGAGGTCTCAGTCCATGGCTGGTTGGTCACTAGTTTTGGGTCTGTGGGAAGGCAGAACTTCATGGTGGGTGTCTATGGCAGAGGAGGCTGCTCACCTCATGGAGGCCAGGAAGCAGAGAGGGAGGAGGGGAGGAAGGGGTCAGGGTCCCACAATCCCCTTTAACAAATCACCACATCTTATCACATGAGGCTCCTCCTCTTAAAGGTTCCATTGAAGGTTGGAGACTGAGCCTTTCGCACATGGGCACATGTAGGGGACACATATCAAAACCAGAGCAGGGGCCTCAAAGCCCAGTGCTGGATCCTGAGCTCAGCTGTCTCCTGGAGCAAAGCGGGCAGCGTCATGGGTGTGCTGAGGGAGTTGGAAAGAACTGCAAGGCAGGAAGCAGGAGGAAGCAAAGGGCCAGTGTGGCTGGGGGTTGAGGGGCTCCCAGGTGCATCTCTAGGAAAGGCTTCTGCTTCCTGGTCTTCCCGTGCAGCACACATTTCTCTGCATCCTCCCACCAATGGGCAAATCAAGCTTCCCGAATCTGTGAGATTCACTGACTCCTCCCCCTCGTTATCCTCACTCCGTTTTATAGACCAGGAAAGAGAGACCCAGGGGGAGAAGGAAGCCTGGCAGAGCAGCCCCACAGCTGGGAAGTGATGTGACTGGGTCGGCTTATGGCGAAGGTGGGAAGAGTTCCCCTTTCGCTCACCACTTCCTCTTCTTCTGCTTTCTGTAGTCTTTTTGTTCCTAGGAGTCCAGAACAGTGCGATCTAAGCAAAATCCTCTTTTCAACCCGCTTCTTTCCCTTCCTCTTTTTTTTTTTCTTTTCCTTTCCTAAAGCTGGAAACATTGAACCCTTCGGCCTCTGCCACACAGCACCAGGAAAATGCTGAAGGTACAGTTTGGGGGTCGGGGGTGCTGGTGAGTGGTACTCACTCCCAGGGGTGCGTGTGTGTGTGTTGAAATGAAAGTTGCTCCAGGAATATGTTGGATCCTGGAGCTTAGAGATCAGCCCATCCCACCTTCTTTTATTCATTCTCAGAACCATTACAGAAACCTTCACGCTTAGTCTCCTTTCAGGAGCTTGGGGAAAGCGCCAAGCTTGAGCTCACCTTCTGGCTTCCTCCCAGTTCCCCATGCAGGAAGTAGCTTTGTGCATCGCTGACACCTGTGTGATGGGAAACCAGGGCAGGACAAGCAGACCAGGAGACACCGGTGCTGGGCGTAGGCTCCCCGCCCACCCCAGAGCCGCACCCACCCCACCCTCCTGACAAAGGGGCACCTTACCAACCGGCCCCCTTCCCAGGGCCGCCCCTGCACCGCCTCCTCAGCTGTCATTACTCACCTGTTTCCAGTTTGTGCCCACTCACTGCTCACTGAGTCTGCCCCGGGCTTGTCCTGGGCGTCCCCGCTGTGAACCTCACACTCCAGTAGGTTGAAACGGCTGAGCGAGTCCAGAACCGGCCGAGGTTGACAGCCTCATAGGTCAGAAAAAGTCAGAATCAGCTGCTCCCTGGCGCTGCAAGTTCTTTTTATGCTAACAAACCGGGGACCTAGATTCCTGCCAGAACCACACGGAAAGCCACTGCCTTCTCCATAGTCCTTTTGCAGAGAGGCCAGCAGGGGAGACTGCAGGGCACTGGGGACAGCAGGGCCTTGGGACACAGCCACTGCTCTGCATCTGCAGGCTGTGCTCAGTTCCACCCGATGCGATGGAAAACATTCAGAGGAAAAGCTGGAGCAGAGTGTGCGTAGACTTTCTCGCAATTATTTCCCAGGCTGTATAGTACAGCAACCACCTGGCATTCGCACTGTGTCAGGCGTTACAAGTATGAAGATGTAGCTTAACGCATTCAGGAGGATGTGTAGGTCCTGTGCAAATTCCACACATTTAGAAGGGCCTTGAGCAGCCTTCGATTTTGTACCTGCCAGGGTCCTGGGACACAGCCTCTGAGGACACCCCACTGTTAGAGCATAATATAGAAACCAATTTCTAGAACCCGTAGTAAGAGTTCAGTAAGAGGTTCCTGGATACCTAGAGGAAAGCTGTGTTTTATGTCTGAACTTTGAGCAGTTGTACACCGAGACATGGGGAATTATCTATAATCAAAATATAATTGTTGATACAAAAATGGAATTATTCTAATCCCGACTGGCTTGAAGGTGGAGAAAGAGATACAAAATAGAGATCTGTGATACAGAATAGTACATAAAACCAAGATGAGAGAAAGAAAGACCAAAACACACAGGAAAAAGCAACAGTGGCTGAGATTCAAACCTTTGGCCAAAGGCAGGGCCGCGCTGCACCATGGCACAGGTTAAAGGTGGCACAGAAAGTGTGTTTCATACAAAAACTACAGTTTGGAGGCCCACCCTGAGGTTTGGCAAGGAGATAGTTCTGCATAGATGCTTTCTAACTGTTTACGGAGGGATAAATGGAAGGGTGACATCAGAACAAAACCATATATACTATTTTTGCTTTGTCCATGTACTTGCTTTAACTGTTTCAAAATTTGCATATGTAAGTCATTCATACAGATTCATTCACTTAACACGTTAATTATGAGATTACTATAGACTCATAGGAAGTTGCAAAATGATGTCCAAGAATGTCCCACACACCCTGTATCCACTTCCCCCAAATACTATCTTGCAGAACCAGATGCAATAGCAAATGCTGGAAACTGCCATTGATACAACATGTGTACCATTTATACACATATGGGTCTTTCCCAACATAATAATGATGTAGTTATGTCCAAAGAAACCCACTGGACATTGAAAATACTGTGTTGAAAATGCACTTAGTTCGCTTAACCTGCTGTACATTTTAGCTTAGCCATTCCAGAGAATATTGGTTGTTTCTCCTTATGATGGTGTCTTCCTGGGAGCATGGGTGACTGCTGTTTCCCAGCATATATATGACAGGAGTAAGAAAGAGTGAGAGAGAGAGAGAGAGAGCTAGAGAGACAGGGAGACAAAGAAGGAGAAAAAGGGAGGAGACAGGGAGAGAGAGAGAGAGATCAGATTTCTGCTTTTGCCATGACAAAATATCTGAAATAAACAACCTGCAAGCAGAAAAGATTTATTTTGGCTCATGGCTTCAGAGACTTCAGTCCATGATCTCTGGCTCCACGGCTTTGAGGCTGTGGCATCACGGTACATCACCACTGGGAGCATATGTTGGAGACAAGTTGCTCACCTCATGGTGGCCAGGAAACAATGACACAGAAACAGGAAGGGGTGAGGAGTCTCCCCTTTGAGGTTGCACCCCAAAGGCCTAATTTACTGGCACTAGGCCCCACCTCCTGAAGGTCTCACTACTGTCCAGTAGCACCATAGGCTGGGGGCCAAGCCTTTAATACATGGGCCAATGGGCCGGTAGTGATTTCTACAGATACACATTGCCTCTGAAGCACTGCAAAGTTGAAAAGTCGTAAACGGAGCCATTGGAAGCTGTGGGTCTCTGCAGGTATCACGTTAACCGGTGGGGGCTCCTGGAACCACCCATCTGTGGGGACATGGGACTGTCCTGGCACCATCATCTTCTGTCCTCTGCCACATCCAGCCCTGGGAAACTCGAATCTACTCGGAAGCTCTTCAGTGTTGTTCTTTTCAGAAATTATTTCCCAAACACTTTTGGACATTCTGTTTTGTTTTTTTTTAAATGCTTAATACTTTTCTAAAAAATTGAATTTCCAATACACTTTATGTAAAAAAAAAAAAAAAAAAGGACCATTTTTCTTCTGTCCTGTAAGGACTCAGCTCCTTACAAGGGCTGTGATGGAGGCTGTGGAGTGGCCCCTGCAAGTCTGAATCAGGGTGAATTTGGTCTTTTGGCTTCATGAGATCTGTCCCTAACTGCCCTCCTGCGAGTGGCACAAGCCCTGCAGTAGCACAGCCTCACGGACAGTCTGGGCACTGAAGATGTTTGAGCTTGCACTGCCCCTGCTGTGGCCTCTACTGTGTATGAAAGGTGATTTTCTTAACGGCCTCACTGTAAGACAAGCACCAGGGCTTGGGGGTCCCAGTTGATGGTGAAGTCAGGACTCTGGTACCTGTAGAGGGTGGGCAGCGAGGAAGCCAGCCCCAAAAGCAATGGGGCCGACCAACCAAAAGCAGAAATCTCAAAACCTGTGAGCTAAAGTGAGTTTTATCTCTTCACAAGTTGATTATCTCAGGTATTTGTTACAGTGTGGGAAACTGACTAACAACCTGCATTTTCCCCTTGAGGCGCTTTTGCTGCCCCCTTGCCCCAGCTGCTGGGGCCTAATGCCACCTGACAGCTGGACGGAACCTGCTTTGCCATCCATCGTGGCCTCACCTCCCGCAGCCCCCGCAGGTTGTTCCTTCTGAGGACGTGGGGAGAAACTCACATAATCACTGGCCCTTTTCTCACTTGCAGGAGTTAAAGATTAATAGAGAAGAACCCATTGTTCCAAATCCCTAGCTGAATCTGAGGTTTAGGAAATTCCCTGCTTGAGATTAATAAGCTCAGCAGTGTGGTGAGCCGAGGTTTCTGGTGACACACAATAATTGGCCTATTATCTGGGAACTCTGGCTGAATTGGCACAGGCAGACACTGAGTGAGGGGCTGTAAACCTGGGGTGAGTGACTCAGGCCCAGGAAGTTGTTAAATCCACCGATCTCTGAAAACATTCATGGCTATGATACGTCAGGTTCAGAGTGAAGGCATAGACCAAGTATCAGTCAGAGCTGTGTCAGTGCCTTTGTGGTCCGATGCATGATGCAGAGAAAAGGAAGTGTTGCTGCCTCAGCCCGGTGTGGGCACCAGTGAATAAACCACAGCTTTGTGGAGGCAAAATCCCCCAGCATTGTGTTCTAATAGCGCAGTAGATTGGAAATTCACAATATCATCCAGATGGGGACACCTGCCATTGTCTGCTGAGCGCTGTGATCCTGGGCTCCATGGTGCTCTGTTTCTATACTTGACTCATTTAGGCAAATAACACTCATATTTTGAGATTGTGTCAGCTCCTTGAAAACCGTGACAGGAGACAGTCTTTCTGTCTGCATTTGAAATTTCTTTCTAGGTTATGACCTGACCATAAAGCCAGATGTCGTGAAGGATGGCAATTGGGTTCACTTGCTCATAGAG
The DNA here is from genome assembly GCA_004027455.1 of Hydrochoerus hydrochaeris. Lineage (NCBI taxonomy): Eukaryota > Metazoa > Chordata > Mammalia > Rodentia > Hydrochaeridae > Hydrochoerus > Hydrochoerus hydrochaeris. Next base: position 12,694 of record PVLA01014075.1, read on the forward strand.
GAGTGAGCGAGTCACTGCGTCACTGTCACTGGGCTCATTCGGAACCATGGAATGGAGCCTGAATTCATCCAGCATGGTAGGAATTTGGGTCACTTTGCAAGTTAACTAGTGAATGAATGACTGGCTAAGATCTTTTTTTTGGAGGCCCCCACTTTTGGGGGCACTTGGGTTAAAATAACCGGAAGTCCTTGGGTATCATTTAAGGGATAGATTTCCTTTGTGGTGAATTCCAGATCCAAGCCAATCCCATGAAAGCCAGACCCAAAGTGCATTAATCCTATGTCAAACATAGGAACTATTTTCATGGAGGTAGGATGCACCACAGATGGGAAATTTCCTTGTCCTTTTTTTATATTTTGGTGTGTGTGATGCCAGGGACAGAACCCAGGACCTTGTGCGTGTTAGGAAAGCGTTCTACCATTGAGTTACATCCAATCTCAGCTGTCCTTGTCTTTATAAGAAGTTCTTAGATTTATAACAGAGTTACCAGCATCCTTTGCTCCTTGTAGCAAGTATTTTTTCCATGACAGGAAAGTCGCACCCTCTCTGATCAACAATCCCAATGTAGAGGCAGCCATTTTATACCCAGAAAGCCTTTGTAAACTACATACCATTTTGGTAGCAAAATTTGACCCAAACCGATTCAAAGCTATTTATAGTTTATATTTCTCTCTTGCTATGAATATTCATGTTCTTGGAAGAAACATTAATGTGTTAAAATGGGACAATGTCAGTGCTTCAGATGTCCCAAGAGTGCATTACATAATATATGATGTGTGCATTTCATTATTTTCTTGAAAATCTGAAAAGGCTAAATTTGCTGGCAGGCCTGCTCCGAGGGATTTGATAAGGGATTGTAGGGCTGGAGAACATTTTTTTTTTCATGCTGCATAAATGCCAGATGCCTATTTGATAGAAGGGGGATGCAAGCAGACAGCTCAGCTAGTCAGACGTTCAGTCCTTGGTCCCTGACAAAGTCCAAGACCACGCAAACCCATGTGAAACCCCAGAGTCCCCACTCTTCCCCGGCCTACCCCCTAAAGGTTGTTTTCTGGAGCCTGGTCCTGTCTCCTGCAGGTGCAAGGAGAGTGGGTGGAGTGTGCTTTGGTTGCTAAGGCGTCTGCTGGGGTGTGTAAGGCCTTCTGGTAAATTCCCTGAGTCACTTTTCATTAACTCCCCACTCAGTTAACATGATTAGGCACCGTTAGTGATCTAGGTATGTTTTAGTAGGGGGAGAAGAGACAGACAGACAGACAGACAGACAGACAGACAGACACACACACACACACAGAGAGAGAGAGAGAGAGAGAGAGACAAAGAGAGAAAGAGGTTCCTACTAGTATTTTCCAAGACAATGTTTCAAAGAATCCAATGTTAATAGATTTTAGAGGAAGCTTTCCATGATCCTGTAAGTAGAGAAAATGATGAATTAAACAGAATTAATCAGATTTCTTTACCTCAGCACCTTTGGGTCCTCCATAAAGTAAGACCGCCAGTAACACTTCAAAGGGGCCGTAGCACTGACCAAGGCTGCCAGGCCCTGGGATTCTGCACCCCTCCCAGGAGGGTGCCTTTTCTATCCCAAGGAGGCTGGAAGAGTTGAGGAATGAACAGTGTGGAAGGTAACAGAGCCACTTGCTAAAGCGGTGGAAACAGTTCCACGGTGTTCAGTCTCGGTGTTTGCGGGGGCTTCTGACATCCAGAGCCTTCTGTGACTATTCTGAAACAGTGTCATGTGGGGCCGGGGTACCAAAGCCAGTGACCTCTGGGGGCGATCGAACCTGGAGATCATAGCCCTTGGGAAATAAAGCTCTTTGGATTTCCTAGAAGCTTGCTGTCTGGTATCACACTACACACAGCAGGAACATCAGTGCCCTCCGATCTGTTGGTGCTTTGAAAGCCGGGCTTGCTCATGAACCGAGAATACCCATGGAGGACGGAGCGTTCCGTTCCCATGGCTGCTCTCACAGCTGAGCTAAGGTTTCTTCTAGGGAAGTCAATGGACATACTCTGATGTGCTGTTTTAAAAACCGTTCTCCAAAGTTACTTCATTAGTTCTGCCTGTGGAGATACAATGTAAATTAACACTGTTTCGCATAAAGGATTTTACTGGAGATAAGGTAGAGGATGGAGGTAGGAAAAGGGTTTTACATCTGTTCTTTTACATAATGATTTTAGTTTGATTTGTGAATTGAGCGTGGGTTCTTTTTTACCATGTTTGTGGTGGGAGCTGTGGTTATTATTATTATTATTTCTGCCATTCATGTGTTCTCTGGATGGAATCATATTGTTTTGTTTATATTTGAATTTGTTGTGTCCAGCAGAAAATGGGAACTTGTGAAAAGTTTTGAAGAAATACCTTTCAAACAGTAGGAGGGGGTGCTCCTGGGGTGAAAGAAAGGTACTTTATTTTTCTCAGTCACAGCTGCGTGGACTGCATGGCAATCTTCCCCCCGAATATGGCTCCAGTCTAAGGAGCTGGATGCAGGGGCACCTTCTGCCTTCGTGTCTGTGATGTCTCCGACACGGGCACAAAGCCAGGCTAGCGGAGGCTCGCAGCACTTTGTCTGTAGAATACCTCGGGGATTGGTGATGTCGAGGCGGAGGGAGGGAGGGAGGGAGGCAGGAGGTGGCACTCTCTGGAACTAGTAACAGGGTGTCACCTTCATTCTTTTCTGTCACAGGAGCTGGGAGATACGAAGAACTTATTTCTTATCAGTTCTTTCTGAGTACGAGATCCTCTCCACCAGAGGATTCTGTATTCTTGAATTCAACTGATTGCTGATTAAAAATAATTTTTTAAAAAATCATATCTGTGCTGAAACTGTATAGACTTTTATTATTCTCAAAGTAATATAGTAGGACAACTATTTACATGTCATTTATATTGTGTTATAAAAAATTACAGAGATGATTTCAAGTATATGGGCGAGGGTGTATAGGTTCTATCCAACACTGCTTTACCTTAGTAGAGGAAATCACCCCTGGATTTTGCTATCTCTGCGGGTTGGGGGTGGTTCTTGGACCAAATCCCCAGAGATTCTTATTAGGCATATAATTTTGCCTTCAATTATTTTATATTTCCTTAAATGTGTTTTTCCTTCCTTCCCATGTGGGTGAGTGAATCATGTCATTGACCAGGACTTTGGGTACTCGTTAGATGCTATAGTTTGGATGCAAAATGTCTTGTGAGACACATGTATTAAGGGCCAGTCTCTAACCCATAGTGTTACTGGGACGTGGTGGAAATTGCGTATCCTGAAAATCCATGTCCTTGTTAACCTGGGCCTGTGTAAAGCCAGCTAGTTCTAAAGAGCCCTGATGGTTAAATTGCTTACTGATTTCAAGACACACTGTGCAAACCAGGGGGCCTATAGCCTAAGGCACATCTCTCCCCTCACTATGTGGGGTCCCCTTTGTTCCTGAACCTTCTCCTTCTGCCTCTCACTTTTATGTTCCCCAAAGACCATGTTTATGTGGCCAAGGGAGTGTGGTCCAGAGGAAAGAGCACCAGGCCTGGAGCCAGGAGCAGGATTTGAGTGTTTGAGTCTCAGTTTAGCTACTCATCCATCATGTGGCAAATCCCTTGGCTTTTATAGCCTTGGAGGGTACCCAGGGCCACTGTGGAATGCAGTGAGCTCAGTATGGAAGGCTTTGCTTGTTCCTACTAGAATGTCATGTGCAACTCCAGGCGGGGGACCTTGGGACTGAGGCTCCACTCTGGCCCCACAACCCCCTTCTCTACAGGTTCCCAAACTGCCAGGGGCAAGGATGCTTCTGTGGGTGACCTGGGCCAGCTCCTGCTCACATCATGTGTCACAACTCCTGCTCTAATAATAGCAGAGCCTTTAGATGGATACATTTAAAATACTCATAAAAAAAAAATTCCAAGCCCACTGTACCATGAGCAAAGAGCCTCAGTTTGGGGCTTAACAATGAACTGACCGAGGTTTGCACCAGTCCCCCAAGTCCATTTCCCCACCCGTAACACCAATGACATGGGGGCAACACCTTCATGTGGTACATCAAGTCCTTTCAGGTCTGCTGAGTGCTGCTCTAAACACTCAGGAGGTAGTGCAGAGAGCGGCGGAGCGGTGGGTACAGTTCCAGCCTCATTTTGTGGAACATGAAACAGCACTCAGGGTCCACCAGGCAGACCTGATTCGAGCCCGTCGGTCTGATGTCCTGCGCCATGTGTGGAGTTGACCTTCGAGGCTGTATTCAGCTTAACAACAGCTCAGAACCGATGACCGGCAGACCAGGACTCACCAGCCCTGGGAACCACGGATGCAAAAACACTGCAAACTCTTTCTGAGTCTTTTCCAGCCTCCTCTTGTGGATTTGCTTGACCAAGCAGGTGCCTGAAGCAGATGCTCCTGTCGCTTTCTTGGTCTGGATGCAGAGATCAAGTCCTTCCACTATAAAAGTCCCCCCACCCGCCCCATGCGTGATGGTGTGAAAGGGAACATTTTGTGGATGTGGCATTTTTACTTTTACCTCTGAGCTGGGAGTCAGTGCGTATTAGACAGAGAAAGACAGACTGGCAAAGACCTGCTTCGATCTAAAAACCACCTCCTCGGGCGCAGTCTGGCTGTGGTCCTTGCTGTGGCTGCTGAAGGGCTGCCAGCGGGGCCAATAAAACAGGGACATTTTAAAACACAGACACCTGTTGGGGCTGAATGACCGGGCAGGGGCAGCTGGGTCTTTGGCTGCCCAGGTTTGCTCGGGCTCCTGCTAATGACAGCTTTGTGTGTGCTTCTGAGGGTGGATTTCTGGCTAGCAAGAAGAACTGATGGTGGTGAGGAGGGGGTATGCCTGCAACAACAACTGGGCTATTGTCCCTCCCCACCGCACCCCACCCTTCCCTGTTACTGGATCCCCGCGCTCTCCATGCGATAGAGAGACAGAGCTTTTCTCTGGAGGAGGCTGGAAGCGTCACCCCCTCCTCCTCTGCTTTCTCCCTCTCCTCTTCCCCCTCCTCCCTTTTTTGCTCTTCCTCCTCCTCCTCTTCCTGCTTGGCTCTGCAGCCCATGGGTCTCACATACACTCCAATCCCCACCCAGGCTGCCCAGGATGCTTCTACTCCCAAAGAAACCCTTGCTGGAACAAAGTCCTGGAGGAAAGGAGTCCAGAGGGAGCCGGGAGGGCCATTTAAATGGGGCAAGTCTGACCTCCCAGCCTCCACCTCACCTGGGAAGAACCCACTTAACCCCACTGCACCCCAACCCCGCCCAGCCACCGCCTGGCTCCTTCCTCCCGGCTCTGGGCCATTTTCTCAGGAATGCTTCTGGTTTTTTGTTTCCAAACCAAAGCATCTTTTCCTTAAACCTTTTTACCTTTCCATAGCAGGAAAAGACTGTGAATCACAATGACGTGGTTTACGTTGATCCCTTGTTAGTCACCGGGAACTTCTAAGTGAGCATGTAAACAGGGATACTGGGAGTGGACAGTCAGACACACATATGTGCACACATGCACACACACACACACACACACACACACACAGGGCCATGTTTATAACATGGGGAGCACAGCCTCTGGATTCCTTCAGCAGCCCTAAAAGCATCCCCTTGTGCCCTAAAAGAAGGCCCCGTCTGGCTCAGAGGTTTTCTTCTGAGTGTTCCCTTGGTCAGAACTGCACTGGGATTTCCCTGCACCTACATGGAACCAGGCAGAAGGAGCTTGCTGGACACAGCCCCCAGGGGACTCTGCTCCCCCAGATCCAGGTCAGCACCTGGCCTGAGGGATAGAACCTGACACCAGGCCAGAGACCCAGGCCACCTTCCCTGCCGCCTGTGAGACCCTCGGCATCCTAGAACGGGAAGTGAGGTCATCATCATCATCATGGTCATCGTCATTGTCATCATCCTTGGACAAAGGTGGAGATTAACACCACTAATGAGCTTTGAGATTTATGTTGTGCCAGGAATTGTGCCAGGCATTGCACACTCACCTTCTCATGTAGCTGCCATGGCAGCTGCGGAGCATCACATAGCTAGAACTTGGTCCTGTTGCTACCCAAATAAGGCGGGGCTTTTAGTTTATTCACCATTGCAATAAACTCACTATATTTACCCATCAAGATCCGTGGATTTCTATCCCCACCTTTCTCTGCATCTCTCATCATCTCCATCTTTTTGCACCTCCATCTCTTTGTTACCTATTTCTGTGTCTCTAGCTCCATATCTGCCTGTCTTTCTTATCACCCTGGCTGTCTGCCTGTCTGTCTGTCTTTGACCCACCCATCTATCTGTATCTTTGGGGAGGAGTGCTCTTGTCACTCCTCTGAAGCCCCGAGTCCTCCAGGACCTCTAACACTGTGGTACTGGCAGGAGAGAGGAGCAGAGGCTGAGGGGTCCTGAGGTGGGCAGGGACCCATGCCATGGCAGCCTGGCTCAGCCTCCTCCCTGTCCAGAGTCTCTGCATACCCGGATAGGGAAGAGACAGCCCGCTTGCCCACCTGGGACCCTCAGGCCCCGGGATCAAGCAGTACAGCCCCGGAGTCTCAGCTCTGGTTGTCTGCCCTCCTTCCAGCCCATGGTCCTGCGCCCATCCCTGCCCCTCCGCCAGGGCTGTGTCTGCATACTCTTTTTCTCAGCCTCCGTTTGCAGCACAGGGAGACGTGAGGGGCTCTGATGGAGCTCCTCTGTCTGTCTGAAAGGCCTTTGTTGGGATGTTTTCCACGTAAGATGCAAACCCCCAAACCAGTGTGTCTTAGTGTACTCATGGCCACTTTTGCGACCGCCCATTGGGAAGCATTTTCACCACATCGAAAACAAGTCCCATTAGCTCCCCTTCCCCTTTCTACTATGTGTTTTTCTTTTTTTTTTTCCTTTGGTACTGGGGATCAAACTCACGACCACGTGCTTGCAAGGCAAGCTCTTATGCCGCTGAGCTAAATCCCCGGCCCTATGTGCTTTTCTTTCTTTGTGCGTTTTTAGTTCAGCAAGCAGGCGGGGGAGGAATTCACTTCTTGCAGTGAATGTTATGATTGTTTTAACCTGAGCGTGAATGTCCAGTGGTTCACCAATCTTTCTCCAAAGGGTCCACACATAAAAAAAAGCAGCTCCGGTGTGTGGGCTCTGTGAGGTCAGAGGTCACCAGAGAGGCCTAGAACTGCTTCTACACCCCTGCTGTACCCAAAGGACGCCAAGAGGCAGCTTCCCCAAACTACCAACACCAATGAGAATGCAAAGAGCCATGCCCAGAAAACCAGCTGGAGAACAGACCCAGGGACCGCTGAGCAGGGCTGGGCCTGAAGTTGTGCAAAGCCAAAGCTAAAGGGAGCTTCTGAGCTCTGTTGCTGTCTGCTTGGTCTCATTTTGTTAATGGAATCTGAGGTTCAGAGTGATCAAGACAGGACCCGCAACCGGGCATGATGGTAGTGTAAGCCTGTAATCCCAGCACTCGGGAGGCTGAGGCAGGAGGATCGTTGCAAGTTCGAGACCAGCCTGGGCTACAAAGTGAGCTCAAGGCCAGCCTGAACTGCACAGCAAGACTCTGCCTCAAATAGACAAAATGAACAAATGAACAAAGAAACAAGACAGGACTTCCTACCAATCCTGGGCAATTCCACCTCTCACCCCACTCTATCAGCAGAACAAATGAAAATTTAGTGGAAGCACACTGCAAGTTAAATGAGGCCAAAAGAGTTGCGAGGGACTCGTGTACATGGGCGAGCACAGTTGCTGGAGGCCTGCGCTAGAACAGGCAGCATCTTGAAGCACTTCCCACAAAGGACTCGGCAGTCACAACAGAAGTGGCAACTGGCTTTGGAGGGAGAAATGAACGAAGGATGGATGGGTACATGCATGGTGGACTATAGTGGAGAGCAGAGCAGAAACGTAAAGTAGCAACTGCAAGGCCACCTAGGGTCACACCCCCCCAAACCTTAGTCAGTGGATGCCACTGAATGTCGCCTTCCATTCCCCTGGTGCACGGCATGTGGAGGCCTCTTTGTGGCCCTGTGCTGATGCTTTAGTTGTTGATGCTTTGACCATCAAAATCTATTTTAGTAAATTAAGAAAACAGCCTTAACTCCAAGCCCAAAGTGAAATGAAGCAAACAGAGTGACTTATTATACTGGAAGGAAAACCCTTGCTGGGAGTGGGCAGGATGAAAATAAAAGAAAATGAGCTGTGATTCCTGCTATTTTACAAGGTTTTACACAGCTGCTGGATAAGGAAATGGCACATTGAGACAGTTAATCGCATAATTAAGTGTTAGAGTTTCTGTTGATGGCTTGACATTAAGTAAGACTCTGTGGCCAACAGGGAGGTAAGTGTCAAAGTTGCATGGGGAAGGTGGGCATGGGGTGGCTCTGCAGGTTTGCAAAGACAGAGAGGACCAGACAAGGTCCTCTGACAATGGAAGGCTGCACAGGGGACTGGACAAGAAGAGAACCTCCTTCGGGGGGGGGGTCTCCAACAAGGGCAATATTAGCTCTAAATAGAGCTGCAGTGCACAGAGATTTCACAAAGATTATGAGCTCAAAAGGAGCAAAAAAAGTTTCTTTTTTAAGCAAAGTGCTTATAGTTTTGAGGGATGATTCCATAGTGTTCTCATAATATTTAATCTTCATGAGTGTGACCAGGAAATATATCCCTCATTTTGACAAATTTTCAGAAATAAAGGGGAGTCTTGGACGGGGCTGTCCCACAGAGGTAAATCCTCTTTCCATCCTGCCATGGTTTAGGTAAGTGTCCCCCAAATACCTCAGCCCTTTATGTTGTTGGGAGGTGGCAGAACCTTTAAGAGGCAAGGTCTAGTGGGAGGAAGTGAAGTCACTGAGGGTCACAGCCTGAAGGAGAAATTAGGGTCCAGCCCTTCCTCTTCTTTTGTCTTTCTACTTCCTGGCCACAACACAAGGTATTTCCTGTCACCATGTGCTCCCACCACAATGTGCTGCTCTGCACAGGCCCAAAGCAATGGGACCACCCATGCTAGAACGAAACCTCCAGAACATGAGCCAGAATAGACCTTTTCTTGAGAAAGTTGATTATCTCAGGTGATGGAAAGCTTCCTAACACAGATCCTAGGATAGATACACCCAGAGTCATTGTAAAGGTGCTCATCTCATCTATGTCTGGAGAACCATGTTGTTTTCCAGACAGGCTGGGGGATACCAGAGAGGAATGGACTTATTTCCTCCTGTTTTTTTTCAGCACAGGAGTCACCAGCTCTCTGGCCTTAGGGGCTGGTGAAGTTTATGACAGCAGTTCCTTCAGACACAGAGTGAAAGCAAGCATTCCCAGTACCAAAAATAAATTAATTAAAACAAAAAGTCAAAATGAGCCAGAATCTTTGAACATGAACTTTCTCTTTAATGCATGTATTAGTCAGACAGGGTTGGGTTGGGTTGGGTTGTGATAGACAAACATTCCTCCAAATCAGTGACTTCACACCCAAAGGTTTGCAGCAGTCTCTGCTTACCCACAGAGGGTGTTCTTAGACTTCCTGAACCCCAGATAGCACTGAACTCCATCTATATGGTGATTTTCTTCCCCTATATGCCCTGAAGCATGCCACATAGTACCTGAGTTACTGTGTCCCCCTGTGGGTTCTGCCCTGGGGCTCCTTTGCAGCACTATTCCTGTGCCAAGGACCCCCTTGGCAAATAAATCAAGGATGACTTGAACACAGGTACTGTGACACCACAACAATCCATCTGCTAATCCAAGACGCTATCAGTGACTAACGGGCAGGTGGCATGTACAACACGGGTATGCCAGACAAGGGAGTGATTCATGTTCCAGGCAGCATAGGGCAGGGTCATAGGAGGTTTCATTATGCTACTCAAAATGCTTTGCAAGGTAAAATCTGGGAGTTGTTTATCTCTGGAATTTTCCTCTTGCTATTTGGGATTGCAGTTGACCATGGGTACCTGAAGGCGTCACTGGGAAGGTAGAGGCTTCCGTTCTCCTCTTTCTCACTGCTTCCCTGATGGGCGGGCTGATGTCTTTGTCATCTGAGCCTCATTTCAGCACCTTTACCAGCTCTTCCCCAAGGGAGCCACAGGGGTTGTGCTGTGAATCACGGCAGCAGCGCCAGCAGGAGTGAGTCAAGTCAGTGGTCTCCACCTGCCCGGCTCGGTGGTGGGAGAGACACAGTGTGCCTGCCCAGGAGGAGTCCCTGCATGGGCTCTGCAGAGGAACCAGGGAAGCCGTGAGGCAGGGGGTGAGAGGGTGGTGGTGCACGGCCTAGAGGTTCAGGCTATGGGTCCTGCCTGTGAAGACGGTGAGGAACAGGCGTATCTGCCACCAAGGGCCCAGCTCAGCCAAGCAGGTGATGTGACTGGTACTGGGCGATCTTCGCAGAGATTCAGCAGTGGCATGGAGAGACACAGGGCAGTATGTGAAATGGCTCTGACACTTTTTTCACCCAACCGCACAAGTGCTGGAGGGTGTGTGGCCATGGCAGAAATGGCTCTGGGGCCCTGGGTTCAAACCTTGCATCACTGTGTAACAGATGTCCAAGGAAGGGTGGTGTGCCCTGAAAGGGACCCTTTAACCCTCTTTCTCTACAGTGGAGACGGAAGGGAGAGGAAAAGGGGAGATGGCCCCCGAGTCCAGGGTGTGGGAGCAAAGTCACATCTTCGAGTGGATGAACCAATGCTGCTGTCCCCTTCCCTGTCCATCTGACATCCTGCATCTGCCTATGTGTTCGGAGGGACAGCACAGGGAGTGGGTGAAGGCACAGGTGTGAGCCAGGTGGTGCCCTTCCTTTACAGCTGCGAATGAACGAAGGATGGATGGGTACATGCATGGTGGACTATAGTGGAGAGCAGAGCAGAAACATAAAGTAGCAACTGCAAGGCCACCTAGGGTCACACACCCCCAAACCTTAGTCAGTGGATGCCACTGAATGTCACCTTCCACCTCCATGAGCCTCTGCTCAGCAGCAATGATCACTTGGTGCTGAGTGGCCTCTGTGGGTGAGGAGAACTGGACAGGGAAATCTGTCATCCTCTCTCTGAAGGTCACACAACCTCCCAGGGTGGCACTGGGCACACTGGGTTCCTGGAGCCCTGGATAGTCAGGCCCAGGAGAGAAACCAAAGCAGCACTATTGTCATGGCAGCAAAGCACCATAATCCTGTGACTAAGGTGTGACTGCTGCCGTTCATCGCGTAGAAAAAGAACACATGGTAGCCTCGATCAGCCTCTCAGTTGAGGGTGGTAATTTTCTTACTACTGCAGACCTTACTTGTAAGATTTTTTTTTAAATGAAAGACACGTTAAACACATATTAAGTGCAAAGGTTGTGATTTGGTCCGTGAGCCTGAAATGCGTAAAAATGAACTGAATTTTTTAAAAAATAGACATCAATAGAATGGTTTCAGTGGCCGTCCATTGAGCAGGGGTGAAGGGTTTGGGTCCTCTCTGCAGAACACCTGATGGCGGAAAGCAATTCTCAAAGGCAAGCGTCTGGGAGAGCTGTGAGGGGCTGGGCCTGCTTGAGGAGCCAGCAGCTGGCAGGAAGGCTGGCCGTGGGGCTGGGACCTGAGCCAGGGAGGGGGAGAGGAGGATGGAGGGTGTGGCCTGGAAAGCAGGAGGATGAGGGGCAACTGCTGGAGAGAAAGCGGCTCCGGCTCCGGGTGTGAAACAGAGGCTGCTCACATTTCCTGCTGTGTCTCCATCCTCGCTCTGGAAATGAGAACAAAGGTGAAGCATCTCGGGGATCTTCTGTGACTAGGGAGCCCTGCAGGGTGGTAATAAAAGTAACTGGCCCTAGATTTCAACTGTGCTGGGTGCAGGTTCTGCTGTTCTGTCTTCTTGCTGGGTGACCTTGGGCAGTTACTTACTTCTCTGTATTTTGGCTTCCCTTACTCCCTGGGATGTGACTGCTAAGAACAGCTGTCCATGGGGATGTTGTGAGGGGGACCAGAGGTGAATGGTGCCTGCTACTTAGCAGAGCTCTGCACGTTAGTGAACGTCACCGATGCTGTCCCTGACGCCTATAGCCGGTGCCTTTTTGCACATCCCAGAGGCATTCTGCAGTCTGACCTGATTTCTGTTTGGAAGAAAACTGGGTGTAATTGCTTCTTGCTTATGGGTGTTCTTAGCCATTATGTCATAAAAAGTTACTCCTTCCATACGAATGTCAACTTTTACTCCTCAGGAATTTAGAGGAAGATGGTCCATTCTGGGTATCTCAGTATTTCCTGATATTTTGCTTGAACTTGAGCCACTTAGGTAGCCAATAGCCTGTCCACCAAGGCTGGACAGAGAATGGAGAGGTGGTGGAAACCCGTCTGGTCCAACTAGGAGGTATGGCCATGACATTGTTTGAAAGAAGAAGCATGTGGGGTTCATCTTTCCTAGTAAGCATTGTTCTTGAAGGTGGCTGCTTCAAAAAGCAGAGAGCTTCTCTGGTGTGCTGCTTTGCTCTGTTGATTTTGAACACTCCTACCACAATTTTCTCAAGAACTAACTTGGGAATTGCAAAAAAATATGAACATTAATCTCACAGCGAGATCCTGTATTAGCCTCCAAACAAGCCTCTCTTTTGACTTCTGCATCTGTGAGGTACTTTGTCAGTGTGCATGGTACGCAGGCAAGGAAGGAGGTCGGCATTTATTAATGCAGGCTGCATCCCAGGGACTCTGCGGGGGTCATCTCGGACACCTTGCAGTGATGTTGGGCAGTTAGGCTACTGGTGGTGGTAACCCTCAGGGCCTGTAATTAATGTGAGGGGTAAGAAATGGAAAAAACAACACAACCTGCTACTGCTTGAAGCAAGTGTCCTAAGAATGCGCAGATTCTGGGGTAAGTAAGGGAAGCAGGAGAGCGCAGAAGGGACCAGGGTCTCACTGTCCCCTTTAGAACACGTCCCCGGGGATCTGCTTCCTCTCACCAGGCCTCACCTTGTTTCTACCATCTGCTAGTAATGCCACTAGTTGGGGACAAAATCTTAAACAAATGGAAGATCTTCTGGACCCCAAATATAGCACCCTTCATAAACAGGAAATATATCATCTCCGTGTAGAGACAGCCTTTCCCAAAAATGACTCCTGGAAATTTACATCAAAATGGGTTTCCTGAGCATCTTTAGTTTGGTTGTCATGGTTGCTGCGATGTCATGAAATGATTAAAAATATTGACTTTTCGTGGTGGTTTTGACTTTGGGGTAGACCTGGAAGTCACATGACATCAGCTCTGGCGAATAAAGTGGGTGAGGACACAGTGTCATGGTTTTAGAGGCCTCCTTTTTCCATTGAATGGCACTCAGTTGCAGCATTCATTATGCTTTTGATAATGCTCATAAATACAAAAAAGAACTACAGGAACTGCTTCAGAAAGTGACAAGAACAAGAGGATAAGTATATTCAAAGAGAGGGAGAGAATACTGAGGGGGATTCACATCACAGAAATGTGTCTTTTACTATAACGAACTTTTTTTTTTTGTAGGCGGGGATTGAACTCAAGACCTGCGTTTGCTAGGCAAGTGCTTTGCCAATCAGCTATGTCCTGAGCTTTGCCAAAAAGCTATATAAACTTTTAAAAAATTAAACATTCACTGTGCTTTTGATCAGTATAACTGCTTCCCTCCAGGCTCCACTTCCTAATGGTTCCACCACCTCTCAGTAGCATCCCAGGCTGGAGACCAAAGCCTTTACCACGTGGACCTTTGGGGGACATCCCAAACCCACGCTATAACACCCTGCTCTGGGAATGCATTTGGTCTTTATTCTTTCCATCATTACTATTGTTAGCTAACATTTTCTCCTCTTCCTTTTTCTGCTCTAGTTGGGACTTAAATTTTCTATCTAGAGTATATTTTTTAAAACATCAAAAACTTTCAGATGTAGCATGGTTCTCTTTTGTGCTCCCAGGGGCCTAACAAATTTGGAATTTTCCACCAGCTAGCATAAACCAAGATGGTGCAATTAGGTAATTTATTTAAGTACCTTCTTATCAATCCATATTTTCTAGATTGGCTGCAAGGTCAAGACAAACACTTCTATGAAATTGTGATAATACTTAGGAATAAAGTTGTGCCTATCAGTCTCCAGAGTTCAACTGCTGAGAGATAATAAATAAACCAAACCAAACACTCTTAAAAAAACTATTTTGGAATAGTTGATAGATTTCAATATTTACTTCTATTACCTTGTGTTGAATGACATTCAGCGTTCTCCTTTTAAAAGGGGAATCTTGGTCCCTGACTTACACTTTCTGAGCGAAAGTGCTAAGCTCTCTGGCCTAGGACCTGGTTAGGTAATGTTTGTGACACCAATTTTCAGAACTTAGTCTTGATTGTCCTCAAAGTCTTCACCTGATTTCATCCTATGACTATTCAGGCAACACTAAAGAGGAGGCTGGACCCCACCACGGTGAAGAAAACCAGCATTTCCAAAGCATGTTCTGTCTAGGCTCCACTTCTAACAATTGCTCCACTGCCACCAGCACCCCGGGCTGGATGCTAGAACCTCCGGCCACAGCTGGTGAGCCTGTGCGAAGGACAGATCCAGATAGCATCTTCTCTTCCTATGACCAGGCCAAAGATGGTGTGTAAGAAGTTTTCTGCTTCTCCAGAAGAAGACGCCCTGGTGGCTTTTAACTTTGCAAGAGACTGGTGTTGTCACAGAGCTGGCCCAGGAAACTCTACCTATCTCTGGAACTCCCAGTGTGGAGTCAGCTCCATGGGCCCCGGGAGGAAAATAACTCATGTTGTGCCCACGGGCTGTCACTAGACATGCTCTTCAGGCTGTGAACGTGCCTGCCAGCCTGCCTCAATTCTTTCATGGGGCACCAAAGTCATCCAGTTATACCCACAGATGTCACTGTCATTGAGAGACTCTCCTGGGTACCAGGCTGGGGTTGAGTTTTTAATGAAAGGGGATCCATGCCTCTCAGACATTACATGTGCAGTGGAACTAATTCACATTTCTCAGTAGCACATGCACGGTGTCACTAAGGATCGTTTTGGTTGCAAGCAACGGAAGACCCAGTGACCCTTGGCTTTGAGCACTAGGATGGTCCCGAGGTAGCTCTGTGACAGCACCCAGGACTTGGGCTCCTTTCAGCTTGCTGCTGCTCCACTATCTTCCATGCATTGGCAACATCCTGCCTGCTATTCAAAGATGGCAACCCAGTGTAAAGACCACGTCACACACAGCACCATCCCAAGAGAGGCCAACAGCTTTGGAAAAAGGGCCCCCCTCTCTTAACACCCCTTGCTTCAGGGATAAAGGTCTTCCCCAGAGGCAGACTTCAGTTGTAGATTCAGTCCAGGGCCCACGCTTGCCAAAGGGAGTGGCGATTGGCCAAGGATAATTACCATATACCAGGGCTCTGCTAGCAAAATATGGCACTGGCTGGTCATAGGGATGCATCCCATATGGTGGACAGATACTAGTGAGGAAAGGTTTCAAAAGCTTTTCCATCTAACCAGGGTACCACATTCAGAGAGCTGCATGAAACCTGAACCCGCCCTTGCTGTGTTCCTGGAAGTACCAGCTGGTGAGAAGTCAGGGTGACCTGACTCTGTGACCGGCCACTGGATCAGCTTCTAAATATCCTGTGGTTCTTCAGTCCTACCATCATTGTGCTGGGAAAGTACCTCCATTTCCCGTGGTGAAGTCTCTGTAGAATATCATCAAGAGAGTGTTTCCACTGTGCTTTCTTGGGTGCAGGGCCCAGCCCCACAGGCACCAGCCCTTGCTCCTTTACTTGGCTTGGAATCATTAATCAGTCTGAAGAGGCTTTGGGATGGCGAGGGGAGGGCATTGTGTGCAAGGCAGGACGAGGCTTCAGGGTGAGGGTGTGGCTGTGCACAATTGGGGCCCTAGGTGCGGGATGGGCTGAGGCAGTCACAGGAATGAGACCCATTGCAGAGACAAGTCCAAGGTGAAACCTTGAGAAATGTATCACAACGTCTTGAATTCGACCAATTACACCTGCCCTTATGTGTTGCTTGTTAAGGAAGGCTTATGTGTTGCTTCATTCAGATCTCACCCCAATCTCCAAAGGAAGAATCCTGGCCTTTGTTCTGTACTTGAGGAAACTGAGGCCGAGGGAGGAGAGGATTTACTCAGGGTCCTCCAGCTGCTGAGGTTCAAAACCATTGCCTCGGCCTTGGAGAGCAATCTGGAGCCCTTCTGTCCTCCCATGTGCCTGCTGATTTTTAAACTGTCTTTTTTTTTTTTCCTTTAAATTTTTACAGTATTTCAGATTGTGTTAATATTTATTTCTAGCCAAGTGCTATGCATAAATATTTTAACATTCAACTAGTTCTAAGATATGTCATGAAAAACAGTATTTTCTTGAGTACTTTCTCCCAATTCTGTCAGTTACCTCCATTTTACCCCAGGTTTCTCTGACTTTATCTTCCAATTGTTTATTAAAATTCTAGTGATCTTATTTCTTATTTTCTGATTGTTTAATTTTAAAAGTATTTGTTCTGGTTTAATGTATTCAATATCTTCTCTCTCTTTTTAAAGGAGAATAATCAGTTTCTTAGTCTTTATTTTCAAGGTTTTCTTCTTTTCCTGCACGTGCTCTGTTTCTTTGGGTTCCTATTTTGGTGACTCAGTGCCCCAACTTGGAGTCTTATCATCAATACCTATAGCTATTGAGTTGATTTGAATCTCTGGGTTTGCAGGATGCTTTAGAATCCAAAGCAGGGGGAGTGGTGAGCTGGGCATTTATCTTGAAGGTAAAAGTATTGTAATATCTAAAGTTTTCTTTTTTTCTGAGACCTTTTAATTTATCTAGGAAGTAAACACTCATATTTCTAACTGTTGGGAAACAGTGGTGGAGCAGAGATGCCGGCACGGCTCAGCCTCTGCTGTGCACACTTACTCTCTTCTCTCCTTTATTTACCCTGCTTTCCACTGCATCTGACCGCCCCAAGTCTCGTGAATCCAGGTTCCACCTTCCTCCTTATAAGATGCTTATTCAGGCATTTGTTACAGTACAGAAAGCTGAATAGCACAGTATCTACTCAAGTTCCTCGTCCCCCACTTTGGATGGACGTACCCTTAGCCTGTGTTGAGTGAGTTTCATTAGAATAGTTACTTTGAAGAAAAGACAATATGGCAGCCACTGTTGATTTGATATCATCTTGCTCTGAAGTCCTACCATGCTTTTGTTTTTTCTATTACCATTGGTTCTATCATGTTGTGTCTTATTGGATTTTAAATTTGTATGATAGTATAAACAATTTTTTATGGAAAATGAGATAATATAGTAGCATTGTTCATCTTCGGTTATTTGGTTCACAATGCCTTGTAATACTTTCATTCTCTTGAGTGGTTTTATTCTATTTTGTTATGTTTGACATTATTGTGTGTAAAGCTAAGCTCCACTATTTCAAAGAAAGAGACATTATGGTAGCTACTGTTTAATATCCAATTGTCTTGTTGCGAAGTGCTGGGTTGCTTACATTGTTCTGATCTGCTTAGATCTGTCCTCTTTTGTTTTATGCTCTTTAAAATAAAAAATAAAATAAAAAAGAATTATCCTTGCAGGGTGGCAAATGAGTTTCTAGGGCACAGTTTTTCAGATTACCATGGGTAGTGAAATCATAACTGGTATGATTTGGATAAGGGATCCAAATCCCTTGGCTTGTATGTTAAAGGCTTGATCCCCTGGCTATGGTGCTCCTGGGATGTGGTGGGACCTTTCAGAGGTAGGGCCTAGTGGGAGGAAGGTAGGTCATTGCAGGAAGAGATGCGCAGACCCTTGCTCTTTCTTCTTTTTTGCCTCCTGGCTACATGAGATGAGGACTTCACCTACCATGTGCTGCTGCCATATTGTGTTGTCTCAACACAGACTCTAAAGTAACAGAGTCAAGTAACCATGGACTGTCACCTTCACAATAGTAAGCCCAAATAAATCTTTCCTCCTTGTAAGTTTTTTACCTTAGGTATTTTGTCACAGTGTTGGAAAACAAATACAGTAATCCACACCAACATTTATAGATGAAATGGTAACAAATTAGAAAACACCACTGTGTATTGTGTGTGGTTGAGGAAAATATTGAGTGAATAAGTTTTTGTTTCAGCTTATGTGTCTGTGTACTAGGTACAAGTGTGTATATATATATATATATATATCATGGAAACTGGTAAAAACAAGAAAATAAAACAAATCTCTGAAAGCCACTGCTCTAAGAAGTGGATTTGGACCTTTCACTTTGTTTTTCTAAGAATAGCTCCACTGGCCAGGCTGATACTACTACTGTATCTCTGTTTTGGAGAGGCTAGATTGAGACAGGTCTATTCTCAGCCCTTGAGTGCTAGCCCAGCAATTTCTCAGTCTATTTTTACCATAGTCTTGGAAGCTTCTCCTTTGGTTAAACATTTCCTTAACTTTATCTTGCTTAAGAAAGTCAGGACGCATGAGATTAGAGCTTCCCTTCTGAAGCTGATGAGATGCACCTATGTCAGTGTCATGGGCTAACAACTAGGTCAAAAGCAAGAAGCAAAGTCACCACATGGTTCATGGTTCTGGGGTAAAACTGAGCTTTTGTGAAATCATCTGTATTTTTAAATTATTAGCTCTTGGAAACTGAACAGAGTCCTGGATTCAATGGTTTATGACTCACAGTGGGTGGTAGGAATTAGTGGCAGATTTAATGCGTAGGATGCAGTGTAAGTCAGACTAATTCTATAGGTGGTTCTGCAGAAGAATGATAAGAATGCAGGAGACCATTGGAGGGCTACTGTGGCTGGCAGTCAACTCATTCTGCTGTGTCTTTCATTTACAGTGGTCTGCACCCCAGACCTTTTACAACTGTGTTTTCTGTAGAAAGAAAATTCAACCACAGAATCCACTAGCTTTGGGAAGATGTGACCATTAGAGGTGGGTCAACCACAGCTCAGGGAGACCTGCCTGGGGAGGTAGTAAACTCCAGGGACCTTTTAGGAACATGGACAGAGCTTCATAATTGGTGAAAAAGTAAGGATTCACAATTAGCTTAGTTCTTTGCTAGTGGTCAAAAGTGGTTGGTTATGCTACTGAATTAGAGAGTTTACTTGAGATTTGCTTTAACTTCATCTTTAGGGCTTCTTTTGTTTAATTAGTTACTTAGTGAATTTACTTGGATAAAGAATTGAATCTTGAAGCATGCTTGTTCTTTGATGAAGGTTTACAATGACTAAAAATATGACCTAAAACATTTTACTTAACAAAAATCAACTGAAAAACAACAACAATCCAGTAGAGAGAAATTTAGGAAACAATTGAACCAACAGCTTCTGTTTGATCTAAGAATATTCCTGTTCCTAACAAGCCATTTAGTACCTCCATCCTAACTCTCTTTCTTTTTTCTCTAACTAATGTAAGTTTGGACTCTCAGGAAACCACGTAATAACTTTATTTCTGAATTCTTCTTTGGTCAACAAGATTTTAAAGAAGATGACTTTAAAAAGTTAATAGCCAGGCGCCTGGGCATGCGTTTCCTGTGCACCCCGCCAGACCGGGACTGCTGTGCTGCTGGCCCGCTGCCCTCGGCAACCCTCCCCATCTCCTGGACCAAGTACTGCTGCTGATGGTTGGCTCCTACTTCCCCTCCCAGAACCTTGAACTGCAGTGGATTAACCGTGTTGGATTGATAGGAGACTCAGTAACCCCTCACCCAAACAGAAGACCTCAGTGTGGTGAGTTTGCCCCCTAAAACAGAGGTTTTCAGAGGGTAAACAGGAGCAGTAGCAAAGCTCCCTCCAGCTGTAAGACTTTAGAGAGCTTGGCAAGGGTGTAGGTGACTCTCTCTTCCACAAAGAGAACATCAGGCAGGTTGAGGAGTGTGCCAATAAGGGCTCTCCCAACTTGGAGAAAATTAAAAGCGCTTATGAGACACCCAGTGAAACAGTAGGGTCTTAGCTGAGACAAACACTATAGACAGGGAGATCTGGTGACCTGTAATAACCTGAAGACATAGCAACAGCAGGAACTAAGGGTTGACTTACATCAATACTCCTAGGCTAGTCAGCCCAGGAAGAATATAGGACTTGCCCAATAGGACCTGCAGAAGAAGTGCAGGTGACTGGTCCTCCTCTTCACTGTGGTACTCAATAACCAGACAAACATCAACCACACAGTAGGACCCTAAGATACACACTACTGACAGTTGTGACTATTGGGATTGAAAAACCAAGGGCAGGGGATTTAGCTCAGGGGCATAAGCACCTGCCTGGTAAGCATGAGGTTGTGAGTTTGATCCCCGGTACCGAAACAAAAAAAAAAAAAAAAAAAAAA
>PVLA01014076.1:0-32876 GCA_004027455.1 Hydrochoerus hydrochaeris
TTTCCTTTTGGGTCAGATGTGTTTCTTGTATAGAGCATATTGTGGGATCATTTTTCTTAATCCATTCTGTCAGTCTATTTCTTTTTATAGGTGAATTGAGGCCATTTAGATTTATGGATATCACTGATATGTACTGGATTGACTTTGCCATGTTGTGTTCCAGTTGTTTGCTTTCTGCTTTACCCCCTTGTTTAATTGCTTGCCCTACCTGATTGTTTCTTTCTGTTGTTGTTTTGGGGATTGTGGTCATTTTTATCTGTACTGAGTATATCTTTCAGTACTCTTTTTAGAGTTGGTTTGGTGGATGTGAATTTCTTCAGTTGTTCTTTGTCATGAAAGTATCCTGTTTCTCCATTAAATTTGAATGAAAGTTTTGCTAGGTACATCAGTCTGTGTTGAAAGTTGTTTTCTTTCAGGGCTTGAAATACCTCACTCCAAGCTCTTCTTGACTTGAGGGTTTGTGCTAAGTCTGCTCTGATTCTAATGGGCTTTCCTTGGTAGGTGAGTTGTGTCTTTTTTCTAACAGCTTTTAGTTTCTGTTTTTATGCTGCATGTGAGATCTTAATTATTATGTATCTGGGTGTGGATTTATGTTGATTGTGACTGTTTGGCATTCTATATGCCTCACTTACCTGCACATCAGATTCTGTCCCCATGTTTGGGAAATTTTTTTCTATTACTTCTGTGAATATTTTGGCTATGTAATTTGCATTGACTCCTGCATCTTCACTGATGCCTATTCATCTTATATTTTTGCTCTTGGCATTGTTCATCTTGAATCTATTGGATTGTCACTTCATGCTGCTTTGTTATTTTTAAAAGTTCTATCCTTTCATGGTCACTAATTAAAATCCTGTACTCAAGGTCTGAAATTCTAACCTCAGCTTCATTTAAGTGGTTTTCAAGCTTTGAATAGAATTTTTTGTTTCTTGGATGTCTCTTTGAGTTTGTTTCATGAATTCTGCTTGTTTTCTATATTGTTCATTCAAGGTTTCAATCAGTTTCCCATGCTCCTGTACTTTTTTTCTCAATTTCTTCTTTAGCTGTGCTCAGCAACTCCTTTACTAAGGTTGTTATTTCTGTCTTTACATGGGAGAGTACTTCTTATTTGATTTCCTCTATAGCCTCATGGAGTTGGTTTTTTATTTCACTTGCTGTCTTTTCAGAGATTCCCAGTGTGTTACTTTTGGGGTCCTCTGTTTCAATATCTCCTGCAGTTGCTTCTGTTGGACTACATGTTTGAGACTGCATTTTTCTTTTTTGTTTTGCCATTTTCACTCTGCCTGATGTTTTCTGTGTGTAGGAGGGGGTCACCCACACTCTTTTCAGACTCACCAAGGTCTTACAGTTAGTTGGAGGGGGCTTTACTATTGGCCCTATTTATCCACTGCACACCTCTATTTTAGGGGCATACTCACCACACTGGCACAGTTATTACGCTGTAGTACAAGGTTCGCAACCTAGGAGCCAAGTTCCAAGTTTTTTCCATGCGCTGCGATTCCACCATAGTGCACGGTCATGGCCCAAGGCTGGAATCTGGCTCCTGATCATTGCTTGGCATTCGCTGGGCATGGCCCCGTTGGGCTGACACCCCGGTGTACAGTCTGGGATGGTCTGGGATATAGCATGTCTTCTTACCGCCTGGGAGCAGGCTCAAAGTCCCTCTCTGTGCACTGGGATTCCACCAGAGTGCAGGCTCAGGGCCTGAGGCTGGAATCTGGGTCCTATTCACTGCTTGGCTATTGCTGGGCATGGCTCAGTTGTGCCCCCATCCCCATGTGCAGCCTGGAGTGGTCTTGGATGCAGTGTGTGGCCTTACTGCCTGGGAGCAGGCTCAAAGTCCCTTTCCCTGTGCTGGAAATCTGCCAGAGCATGCAGTCAGGGTCCAAAGCTGGAATCTGGGTCCCACTGGCTGCTTGGCAGTCACTGGGCATGGCCTGGTTGGGCACCGGTCCCTGTGTGCAGCCCGGGGTAGTCTGGGATGTGGTGCGTGATCTTACTACCTGGGAGCAGGCTCAAAGTCCCTTTCCGTGCACTGTGGAATATTTAAATGAATGTGCAACAGTACAAAATGATAAAAACAAAGGGGAAACACCAGAGAACAATGGTGATGATAACTAGTGTTTATTGACCAGACATCACACTATAATCACCATGCCAAGCATTGCATGTGGGTCATTTCAAGTGAAACTTGCCACACTCTTGGGTGTCACTATCATCAGCTCCATTTCAGATGAAATAATGAAAGAGTACAACTGCTTCCAAACATTAGAAAGGAAAATGGCAGAAACAAGCCTTAGCTCAAGGGTGCCTGGTCCACAGCCCATACTGTCTCACAGAACCTCCAATGGGAGGCTATGAAGAGTTAGTAGGAAGGGGCAGCAAGGCATGGGGCTGAGAAAGTGGATAAACAGGGGTTGTAAATGGAGAGGAAATATTCTCAGACAACAGATAGACCACCAGACAGAGCCACTTAACTTCTTTTCTTTCATTTTCATTCATCTGTGAAATGAATGAGTCAGTGAAGGGTAAAGGGCAATTGTAAAAGATGCAGAGGGACTAAAGTTTTCTAGGGTGGAAAAGAGGCACAAAACTTGAGGAAACTTTAGAAAACAACATCCAGTCTCCAAATATCAGCTCTCTCATCTCTACTGAGTAACTAACCTGAATTTTTACAGAGCTTGCAGGTGTATTCATGAAACATCCATATTTTTAGAAATCAAGTAGAATCACAAATGCTGAAAAAACAGAGGTTAATAAATATCTGAAAATGTGTAAATGAGAAGACACATAGATTTCAAAAAATATAACCATATCATTTGAGAAATGTAAATTAAAACAACACTGAAATTCCATCTCACTCCAGAAAGAATGACTATCATCAAGAAATCAAACAATAGTCTCTCCCTCAACCCATGGACCTAGAAGGTTGCAGGAGCATTGGTCTCCCCTCTGCCTTGCCCCATGGACCTTAGAGGTTGGTGGGATCATTGTTCTCCCCTCCTCCTCACCCCACAGACATTGGAAGCTGGCAGGATAGCTGGTTACCCTTCACCCCCACCCAAAAGACTGCAGCAGCCCACAGACAATCAGTGACCCCTTCTACAATTTACAGAAGTTTGGTGGACTTGTGGTAGTCTCAGCAGCCTTTCACCCACACAGAGGACCTCAGCAGGCCTGTGACAGTGTGATGAGTTTCCCCCTCAAATAGAAGACCTCAGTGGGTAAAAAGGAGCAGCAGGGAATCCTCCTCCTAGTTGTAGGACTTTGGCAAGCCCGGCAAGAGTGTGAGTAAGTCCTTCTCCCATATACAGAACACCAAATGGGTTGAGACGAGTGCTAATAAGGCCTCCCCCAACCCAGAGGAACTCAAAAGGGCCTATGAGACACCCAGTGACACAGTAGGGTGCAAGCTGAAGTATACACTATAGCTAGGTAAATCTGGAGGCCTGGAACAGCCTGAAGATGCAGTAAAAACAGGAGCTAAGGATTGGCTTACATCAATACTCCTAGGCTAACCAGCCTAGGAACAGTATAGGACTCACCCAACAGGCCCTGCAGCAAAGAGACTGGACCCTCCCTTTCATTCATTGAGGGGCCCAGCAATTTGACAAACATCAGCCACACAGTATAACCTGAAGGCACACACAGCAGACAGTTGATACTAGTGGGATTGAAAACACCAAAATATTAACCCAAGAGATGAAAATGACAAAACAAAAAAGCAAAAATGCAATCTCAAACACCTAGTCCATTAGGAACAAGTACAGGAGACATTGAAATAAAGGATCTTATAAGTCATACACTTGAAATTTCTGAAAAGATAGCAAGTGAAATTAACAAACAAATCCATGAGATTATAAAGGAAATGAGATTAAAAATAATGTTTCAGGTAAAGAAAGAAATAACAACTTTAATAAAGGATTTGCTCAGCATAGGTAGAGAAGGCACAGATTTAAGAAAAAAGTACAGGAGCATAGAAAAATGATGGAAACCTTGAATGAACAACATAGGAAAGAAATAAAATGCATGAAACAAATTCAAAGACACATCTAGGAAATAAAAATTCCATTGAAAGCTGGCAAAACTGTTTGAATGAAGCTGAGGACTTTCAGACTTTGAAGACAGGATCACAGCTAGTGATCATGAAAGGAAAGAACTCATAATAATAACAAGGGGACATGAAATAACAATTCAACTGCCTCAAGACAATGCAAAGAAAAACAATGTAAGACTAACTGGCTTCAATGAAAATTCAGGTGACAATGAAAATGACACAAAAATACAGCAGAAGAAACAGCAGAAAATTTCCCAAGTATGGCAAAAGAATTGGATATACAGAAAAGTAAGGTATATAGAATTCCAAACAATCATAACCAAAATAAATCTATACTCAGACATATAATAATTAAGATTCCAGAAATTCAGCATAAAAACAGAATAGTAAAAGCTGTTAGAGAAAAGACACAACTTACCTATTAAGGAAATCCCATTAGAATCACAGAAGGCTTCTCAGCACAAATCCTCAAATCAAGACAAGCTTGGTGTGAAGTATTTCAAGTCCTGAAAGAAAACAATATTCAACCCAGATTGATGTATCCTGTAAAACTTTCTTTGCAAATTAATGGAGAAATAAGATGCTTCTATGACAAAGAACAACTGAAGAAATTCATGTTCATCAAACCAACCATAAAACAAATACTGAAAGACAAAAATGACTACAATTCCCAGAAATAAAATGACTACAAAAACAGAAAGAAACCACCATTTCAAGCATTTAAGTAAGGGGGAAAGCAGGGAGCCAACAAAAGGAAAATAACACAACAAAATTGAGCCAGTAAATATCAGTTATATCCATCAATGTAAATGGCCTCAATTCACCTATTAAAAGAAATAGATTTACAGAATGGATCAAGAAACAGGATCCAACAATATGCTGTATACAAGAAATACATATGACTCAAAAGGAAACTCATAGACTAAAAGTCAAAAGATTGAAAACAATATTCCATGCCACAGGAACCCAGAAAAAAGCAGGGATAGCTATTCAGGTTGTAGACAAGGTGAGCTTCAAACCAAAAATGTTAAAAAGAGATAAAGAAGGTCACTACATACCTGTTATGGGAAAAATTCAAGAGGAAGAGCTAATAATCATAAATATACATGCATCAAATACAGGAGCCCTCAACTATATAAGACAAATACTAATAGACATGAAAAACCAAATACACAATAACACAATTGTAACAGAGGACCTTAGTAACCCATTATCACAAAGAGATAGATCAACTAGATAAAAAGTTGGCAAAGAAATAACAGAACTGAATCAAACCTGTGAACAAATGGACTTAGACATTTACAGAGTGTCCCATCCAACCGCATCAGAATACATATTCTTCTCAGCTGCACATGGGGCATTTTTGAAAATAGACCATATATTAGCCCATAGAACATGCTTAAGTAAATGCAAAGGGGTTGAAGCTATCCCATGCATATTATCTGAACATAGTGCACCGAAACTGGAAATTAATGGCCAAAGAAATTGGAAAACCTACTTTAAACTCATGGAAGTTAAATAAAAACCTCCTGAATAACCAATGGGTTACAGATGAAATTAAAGAAGAAATTAAACAATACCTACAATTCAATTAAAATGCAGATACAACATACCAAAACATGTGGGATGCAAGAAAGCAGTCCTAAGAGGGAAACATATAGCAATGAATGGTCACATCAGGAAAATAGAAAGAGCACAAATAAACAACCTAATGCTACACCTCAAGCTTCTGGGAAAAAATAGCAAGTTAAGGCCAAAGCTCAAAGAAGAGAAGAAATTATAAAATTAATGCAATCAAGACTAAGAAAACAATACAAAGAATTAATGAATCAAAGAGTTGGTTCTTTAAAAGAATAAACAAAATTGATAAACCTCTAACCAACCTTATCAACAAAGAAAGAAAAAACTCAAATTCATGCAACAAGGAATGAAAAATGTGAAATTACCACAGATCCCTTGAAAATTCAGATCATCAATGCCCACTTTGAAAATCTCTACTCACATAGGGCGGAAAACACAGAAGAAATGGACAAATTTCTAGAAACATGAATTACTAAAGATAAATCAAGAAGATATAACAATTTTGAATAATCCAATATCAGCTACTGAAATTGAAAATGTGATTAAAAACTTACCAACAAAGAAAAGCCCAGGCCCTGATTGTATAAGAAATTTAGAGAAGACTTAATACCAATACTCTTCAATGAAATTGAAAGGGAAGCAATTTTCTCTAACTCATTCCTGCAGGGCAATATTACTATGATACCAAAACCAGAGAAAGGACCTAGTCAAAAAGGAGAACTATAGATCAATCTACCTAATGAACATCGATACAAATATTCTCAATAAAATACTGGCAAATCAAATGCAGCAAATTATCAAGAAGATTATACATCATGACTAAGTAGGATTTATCCCAGGAATGCAGGGATGGTTTAACATATGCAAATGAATAAATGTAATACACCACATTAATAGAGCCAAAGACAAAAATCACATGATCATCTCAATAGTCATAGAAAAAGCTTTTGATAAACTGCAACATTTGTTTATGATAAAAAAAAAACCTGCAGAAACTCGAAATAGATGGCATTTACCTCAATCTGATAAAAGCCATTCATAACAAACCAACAGCCAACATTATTCTAAACAAACAAAAAAAGAACGCTTTCACTCTAAAACCAAGAACAAGACAAGGACATCCACTATCATCACTCCTATTCAATATAGTTCTGGAAACACTAGCTAGGGCAATCAGACAAGAGAGAGAAATAAAATTAATAAGGATAGGAAAGGAAGAAGTTAAATTATCACTATTTGCAGATGACATGATTCTCTACATAGAACACCCCAAAAATTCTGTCAAAAGACTACTAGAGTTAATAAGTAAATTCAGCAATGAAGCTGGATACAAAGTCAATATGCAAAAATCAATAGCATTCATCTACACAAACAATAAACTCACTGAAAGAGAAATCATAACAGCTTTTACAATAGCATCCAAAACAATGAAGTACTTAGAAATCAACCTAACAAAAGACCTATATGTTGAAAACTATTGTACCCTAAAAAAGGTGATTGAAGAGGATTTCAGAAAATGGAAAGATATCCTTTGCTTTTGGTTAGGAAGAGCCAACATTGTGAAAATGGCCATACTCTCAAAACTGTTATATAGATTTAATGCAGTACCAATCAAAATACCATTAACATACCTTACATATCTAGAGAAAATATTTCTAAAATTCATTTGGAAACAGAAGAGATCTAGAATAGCAAAGGCAGCCCTGGGTAACAAAGACAAAGCAGGGGCATCACAATCCCAGACTTGAAATTTTACTACATAGATACAGTGATAAAATTAGCATGGTTCTGGCAACAAAACAGACCTGAGTATCAATGGAACAGATTAGAAGATGCAGACACAACTTTAAAGACACTTAGCCACCTTATCTTTGACAAAGGGGATAAACATTTTCACTGGAAGAAAAATAGCCACTTTAATAAATAGTGCTGGAAAAATTGTCTTTCCATATGCCAAAACCTGAAACTAGATGCATGTCTATCACCATGCACTAAACTTAAGTCAAAATGGATCAAAGATCTACATATTAAAATAGAAACACTAAATCTACTGTAGGACAAAGTAGGTAGAAATCTTGAAGACATAGAGGTAGGCAAAGAGTTCATGAACAAAATGCAAACTGCACAGGAAGTACTTCAAAGAATCAATAACTGGGATCCCTTCTTATTAAAAATACTTCAAAAAAAATCACCAACAGAGTGAAGAGAAAACCCACAGAAAGGGAAAGAATTTTAGCCAGCTGTCCCTCAGACAAAGGACATATCTAGAACATATGAAGAACTAAAAAACATCAGAATCCCCAAATTCAAAGACTCAATCCAAAAATGGATATCTGAGATAAATACATACTTCTCAGATGAAGAAATGTAAGTGGCAAATAAATACATGAAGACATGTTCATTGTTCATTAGAAAAATGCAAATTAAAACAACATTGAGATTCCATCTCACTCCAGAAAGAATGGCTGCCTTCAAGAAATCCACTGATAACAGGCTGCCATCAAGAAATCCACTGACAACAAATGCTGGTGGGGCTGTGGAGAAAAAGAAACACTTCTCCATTGTTGGTAGAAG
Organism: Hydrochoerus hydrochaeris; assembly: GCA_004027455.1. Lineage (NCBI taxonomy): Eukaryota > Metazoa > Chordata > Mammalia > Rodentia > Hydrochaeridae > Hydrochoerus > Hydrochoerus hydrochaeris. The sequence continues at coordinate 8,213 of PVLA01014076.1, forward strand.
TGTAGACTAGTGAAACCACCATGGAAATCAGTGCGGTGGTTTCTCAAAAATCTAGGAATGGAAGTCCCATTCAATCTAGCTATTCCCCTTATGTTTATCTTTCCAGAAAAATTGAAAATGTCATGCTCCCATGTTTTTAGCAGCACAATTCATAATAGCTAAATTTTGGAAAAAACCCAAATGCCCATCAACCACAGAATGGGTAAAAAAGATGTAGTATTTTTATACAATGGAATATTTCTTAGCTATAAAAAAGGATAATCTTGAGGCTTTTATAGGTAAATGGAGGCAACTTGAGACCATACTCATAAATGAAATAAATCAAACTTACATTTATAAATATTTTATTGTCTCCCTAGTATAAAAATTAATAAAAAATAAAAAACTGAAAGAGTAATAAGATCCAATATGTACAATAGATACTGTAACAATGAAAGAGGAAGAAAGTACTCAAAAGGAAAGAACAACTGGGATAGGCAAAGCAGGAAAGGAAGAAAGGAAAAGATTATATGTATGTAGATGTACATATATAATTGTGTGTATATGCATGCAAGATAGATAACTATACTCCCATTCTCTGTTAGTTCATTGAAAAGAACAGTTTCTGACGTCACTATTTGGTTGTTTGAACATTTTTTGTGCCTAGATCTTGTAACTTGAACAACTAGTTCTAAGATAACAATATGCAATATATTAACTAAAGTTAATTGCCTACTTTTTTTGAAATTCTGAATCATTTCTATCCTTTTTTTCTGTTTTGCCTTTTAAAATAAAAGAAAAGAAATAAAACAATAACAGGAGTCAGTGCCATTCAAGGACTGTGAGGGAAGAGAACAAGTAGTCAACAAGAAGCAAGCCCTCCCTGTGAATCGGCACCATGTGCAGGCTGCTAGGGGGACAGCCAGATGCCAGGCCCCTGTGGCACATAGCCTGGGAAACCATATACTGCCCAGCAGCCTTCATGGTGCTTCTATGGTCTTTACCATCTTCTCCTCGACAGATGGAGATAGAAAATAAAGGTTTTGGATATGGTGAAAACAAAAGAAAATCAAAAAATCAAAGAGCCACATTTTTGGTAAAATTGTTTTGGACCTGAGAATGACAGTTAGGACATTAGCAGCATTCATTACAAACCAGTGTGCTTCCCACTGTACAAAGCAGAGCCCTGGCCCCACGCTCACCTGAAGTAAGTGTTCAGCACAGGCTCCTGCAAGGGCAAGATGTAGCCGCCACGCACATGAAGATTAATGTGGTCCAGGGGGCTGCCAAATCCTTCCACTGCCCCCTTGCATTAATGTCCACACCCTGTGGGCAGAGGAAAAGAGAGCATGAAGGCCAGGACACACACCTCTCTCAGCGATGCTTTTAGCAGCTATCTCATCTAACGCTCAGAACTTATTCCCTGTTCCTCAATATTCAACACATACCTGTGAGGACACTTTCTGGACACTCTGCTCTTGTCTGATATCCGACTTTGCTGCTATAGTGACTTGTCTTTCAAGGCTTTCTGTAGCACATAGTATATGAAGTGCTAGAACAAATCACAACATGTTGTAGGGATGCCATGTGTAGGATGGTGAGAAAAGGTTTCTTTGAAAAGGTGATCTTTTGAGAAGAAAATGAGATAATGGACTACTTAAGTAGTGGGAAGTGCTAGTGTGATGGTCCTGTGTTTGGAGGGTGCTAGGGAGTTCACAGAGCAAGAGCATGCAGCTGGCATGGAGGGATAGAGAAAGCATGTATCATAGACAACATCTGAGAAGGAACATGGAGAAAGAGATTGGAGATCCTGAAAATTTTAAATAGAGTAATGATATGATCTAAAGGTATATTTTCTCAAGAACATTATTGTTGCTCTGTGGGAAACAAGGAAGTACCCAGACCACATGCTGTCCCCTCCCTTTTCCTTCACAGCAAGGTGCTGGTCTTGCTCACATTTTTACCCCTCTTGCCATGCACTGTGTCGGACAACAGTGACAGCTGGATGAAACCTTTGGCAAAGCAACTAGAACTTCAGTCCTGTGCTGGTGGCAGAGGAGGAACCAATCACGCATCCACATTTAAGCAAAGACTATGGCAAGTGCCATACCTTGGAGGTTGTGGTAATTAATTGACTAATTATTAATTTCAGTGGAAAAGTCCAGCTGATGTGAGTCAACATGGTCGCCAAACACTATAAAAGGAAAATGAGAGGAAAGGATTTCAGCTGATCTTTCTTGAAGGAGCTTCTTTGTGGCTGCTTTTCTTCAGGAAAGTTTGGGGGTCTTTCTTCAAACAACCTTTGGCCACTTTCCTTTTCCAAGGGAGCCTCAATCCTCATCTTTAGTTGAACATTGTAGCCTGGCTTCCAGTGCAGATCCCTCAAGCTTCTGGCTCAGATCCTTCGGCCTTTTGGTATAGATACTTCAGCTTCTGGCACTGCCTTTGGGTATTTCCAGCACAAATCCTTTGGCCTCCCATTATGGCTCCTTCAACCTCCTGATTCAGACTTTATAGTACATTGCCATAGGATCCAAGTCCTTGACTGGGTCCTTTGGGTCTCCAGCAGCAGACAGAGGTCTTGCACTCTTTTACACTTGACTATAGTAAATACTAAATAATACAGAGGTGTTAAAAGAATGCAAATGAGAAAATATAGCATTCCAAACCTTTTTTAACCAAAGATGTTTTGCCTCTTGTCGCTTTCCTTGAAAATCTCTCTTTTCCACCCCCCAACAGGTCCAGATGGACATGCAAAAGTGGACCCTACCCACCTGGAAAACTTAAACCTATCATGTTTGCATACCTGGTGCTTCATTGTAGGCTTCTGGGGAGGCTGGTGTACAACATTTGCATTTATTAAAAGCTTCTGTGTCATCTCAGAGATACAACCAGCAGCTTCTGCCCTTGTGATGAGATGTCACATATATACAAGAGACTTTCTAAATCAACAACATCCCCCTTAGTTTCCTGTTAGATCTTTTTGTGTACCCACTTTGCAACAGAGCAAGGGCAAGAGCCAGCTGCTTTGTAAAGGAGAGATTCTGGTTCAGGATTTACTCCTACCCTTCTCCACTGGGTGGTGTCTGAGTCTTAAGTGGATAGAGAATAAGCATCATGTGGGCTTTAACTGTGTCCTGTGAAGCCAAGGTTGCATTTCTGTCCCTTTCAATCCTCGAGTTTGCAGTGGGGATCTTGACCAATGGATTCATTTTCTTGGTGAATTTTTGGGATGTGGTAAAGAGACAGCCATTAAGCAACTCTGACCTTGTGCTGCTGTGTCTTAGCTTCATCCGGCTTTTTCTGCATGGGCTGTTATTTCTGGATGCCATCCATCTCATCTACTTCCAGAAGATGAAAGATCCACTGAGCCACAACTACCAAACCATCATCATGTTCTGGATGATTGCAAACCAAGTCAGCCTCTGGCTCACCACCTGCCTCAGCCTCCTCTATTGTGTCAAGATTGTTCGTTTCTCTCACACCTTTCTGCTCTGCGTGGGAAGCTGGATCTCTAGGAGGCTCCCCCAGATGCTCCTGGGTGCTATTCTTTTCTCCTGCATCTGCACTGTTGTTTGTCTGTGGGACTTTTTTAGCAGATCTCGCTTCGCATTCACAGCTGTATTATCCAAGAACAATACAGAATTTAATATACAAATTACAAAGCTCAGTTTCTTTTATTCATTTCTCTTCTGCAATGTGGGGTCTATCCCTCCTTTCCTATTGTTTCTTGTTTCTTCTGGACTGCTTATAATCTCCCTGGGAAGTCACATGAGGACAATGAAGGCCCAAACCAGAGACTCTCAGGACTCTAGCCTAGATGCCCATATCAAAGCCCTCATAATTCTGGTCTCTTTCCTCTGTTTCTCTGTGGTGTCATTCTGTGCTGCTCTCATATCGGTACCCTTACTAATGTTGTGGCACAACAAGGTCGGGGTGATGATTTGTATAGGGATGATGGCAGCCTGCCCCTCTGGACATGCAGCCATCCTAATCTCAGGCAATTCCAAGCTGAGGAGGGCAGTGGAGATGATTCTATGCTGGGTTCAGAGAGGCCTAACGGTAAGGACAGTCAGCAAGGAAGATGCCAGGACTGAGAATGGACATGAAATGTACTCTACATGAATATATCTCTGATTCCTCAGGCAGGTACTTATGATTCTTCATGAAGACTTCTTATCTCTGTAAAACATAACTAGAAGCCCCTCCAGTTTATGTCAATGAACTCACAGAAGAATAAACTCTCTCAAGCAAATAAGTGATGTAGGCAAGAAAAAGGCATTGGTTCTCTTGGTTGGCCTCTTTTATTTAGCAACACACATTGAGGTTTTCACTATACTTTGTCATGGCTTGATAGTTCATCTTTTTTTGGTGATAAATAATATCCCACTCTCCAAGTACACACTTTATTTATCCATTCATTTCCCAGAAGGAATTTTGTTGCTTCCAACAAAAGCTGCTGCAAATATTCATGTGCAGATTTTTCAGTGGAAATGAATTCTCAACTCTTGAGTAATTTCCAAAGGAGTCAAATGCTCAACTGTGTAGTAAAAGTATGTTTAATTTTTAAGAAAACCACCCAACTGTCCTCTAAAATAGATGTAACATTTTGCATTCCCACCATCAATGAATGTGAATTCCTATTGCTCTACCTCCTTGCAAACATGTAGTGCTCTTGGGGTTCTGGAGTTTGGCCATTCTAACAGGTGGGTAGTGGTACCTTGTTGTTTTACTCTGCATTTCCCTAATAACATATGTTGTGGATAACCTTTTCAATGATAACTGACATAACCTGATTTTAACATCATATTTTTGAAACTCATGCATAATATTCTATGAATCACTATCAACACAAATTTGATGAAAAGTTATGCCTATAATTTTGTAGCTATTATGAATAAAGTTTCTATAACCATTCTTTCTGTGGGAATAGTTTGTATTTCTCTTAGATAAATACTTAGGAGTGAAGTTATCATGTCATAAAATTGAGGCAAATTTAACATTATAAGAATGTGCTAGTTTTCTAAAGTGATTTTAACATTTATATACCCATCCCCATATAAGAAAGTTATTCTCATTCTCTCTAACAGCAATTTGGTGTTATCAGTCTTTTTAATTTTGGTCACTTCTATGGGAATGAAATGATTTTAATTTGCATATACCTAATAACTAATGACATAGAGCACTTTTTCATGTATTTCAGGGCCACTTATACAGCTTAAGTTGTAAAGAAAGTATTTGCTTGCCCATATTTTTATACCAAGTTGTTTTTTTACTACTTATTTATAATACTTTATTGATCATTAGTATTTATATGTGTGGTTTTTATGTGTGTACATATACATAATTATACAACTCATGTCAGTTTTATATTGATTTCTTTTTATTATTGATCTGTAGTTTTGTATGTGTATACAAAATATATACATATTTATATGTTTGTGTGGAACAAAATATATACAGATATAAATTCTGAGGACAACTACTTTTTTATATAAAATATTTTACCCAGACTATAGTTTTTCTTTTCCTTTTCTTAATACTGTATTAATGAGAATTCTGAATGTTAATGTCCAATTTTGTCATTATCTTTAATGTTGGTTCTGTGTTCGATCTAAGAAATATCTGCCTGCCTCCAAAATGTAACAATTGTCTCTTATGATTTTCTGTAAAACTTTAATGGTTGTCATTTTTATGTTTGGAACTATAATTCATTTTAAGTAAGTTGAAATTTATTTTTCATGTGTCTATCCAGGTAACCCAGAATCATTCATCATCAAAGAAAATTTTCTTTCCTAACTGAATCAATTAGACATTTTTGTAGAACATTATGTGATTATATATACACACAAATCTCTTTCTGGTCTCTATATTGAGTTCTACCTATGTCTAGCTATAACCAATATTTTACTTGTTTACCATAAGTTCCTAGTAAGTGTTGAAACCAGATATTGTAAGTCTTCCAAATTTACTTTTCAAAAAGTTTGGCTAATCTGAATCCATAAATTTTAGAAAAATGTGTAAAATCTCCTGTTGGAATTCTAATTGTTGGATTGAATCTTAATATCAGGAGGCAAAAGGAGGGAAAGGGGGTGAAAAAGAATTAATACATGTCATTTACATGTACCAACTCCCCACAATGAAGGTAATTATTATGTACTACAAACATGTATTAATAAAAATAAAAATTTTTAAATTAAAAAATATTTAGTCTGACACTGTCTGAATAGGAATAGCTCTTCATTTAAGTATTTAATTTGTCCTAATGTAATTTTTATTTTACAGGTATTTTGATAAAGTTGTCCCAAAGAGCTTAATATTTTATAACTTTTTAATGTTATTACATATAGAACTGTTTAAATTTTCATTCAATTATTTGCTGCCAGTATATAAAAATTTATTTTTGTACATTTACCATATATTTTATGACTTTTCTAAATGTTATTGTTAGTAATGGTTTATTATCTTTGAAGTTTTATACTTAATCATGTTATCAGCAAATAAAACAACTTTTCTTCATCCTCCATCTTTATAGCCTTTATTTTACTTAGTTTATTTCACTGCTGAGAATCTCCAGTAAAATATAATTTGGAATTAATGTGTGGATAGATCCTTGCCTTGTTGCCATTTTAGTGGGAAAACATTCATAACTTTTTTTTGTTGTGTTGTGAGTTTTTTTAGACAGACTCTCGCTATGTAGTTCAGGGTATCCTTGCTCACCATGTAGCCCGGGCTGGCCTTCAACTCACAAAGCAGCCTCCCAAGGGCTGAGATTAGAAGTGTGCAGAACCACACTACCCATACTTTTATCATTAGATAGAAATAATGTTAGATCACTTGTACATTCTCTTTTATCAGTCTAAGAAAAAGCATTTTTAATCCTAACTGGTTGATAATATTACCATCAATGGATACTGAATTTTACTGAAAGTGTTTTCTGTATTTATTGATATGGTTCTATGGTTTCTTCCCCCTATTTTGCTAACAGCCACATTAACAACTCTTATTAATTACACTGAGTAATTTTTGAATGTTAAATAAAACTGGTACTTCTGGGATAATGCTTGTTTAGTCATAGTGAATTATGCTCTTAATATATTGTTTAGTCATAGTGAATTATGCTCTTAATATATTGCTGTGTGACTGCTAAAGTATTATTAAGAATCTTTACACATCTGTTCATGTGGAATTCTAACTTTAATTTTTATATTTCTTTGCTCTGTTTTTTGTTAAGTATCTTTGTCAACTTAAGAAACATTTCCTTGACCCTTATCTTCCTTTTATTTTTTTTTATACTGGGAATCAAACTCATAACTTTGTGCCTGTGCCACTGAGCTATACCCCTAGTCCTCTACCCTTATCTTCTTGACAATCTTGGGTAAGACTGGTATCACTGGTTTAAATATTTGATATCATTTACCAGGAAACCATTCTGACCTGAAATTTCCTATTCAAAAAGTTTTCTTGTTTTATAATTACAATTCATTCAATAGATACCATACTATCAAGATCTTAAATTTCTTTTTGTGTCTATTTTGATGTTATATTTCTCAAGAAATGTGTCTATTGTCACCTGTTTTAGTATTATTGCCATACATTTTATCATAACATGACTTTATTAACATTTTAATATCTGTAGTATCTGTTTTGCTGTATCTGCCTAGTGATTTGTCAATTTCTTGATTTTTTCTTGAAATTTGTTTCATTTTTCCTCTTTTCTTTTACATTTTCATTATTTATTATTATCTTCCTTCTACTTTCTTTGATTTAACTTCTCTTGCTGTTTTAGCTTCTTTAAACAAGTACATTGATTTTAATTTTTCTGTTTAATACAAATTTTTAAATATTTAAATTTCCTTTGAAATATTTATTTGCTGCATTTCATAAATTTCTTTTTTGGGGGGTTCTTTTAGGTAATTTTTTTTTATTTTGAAGAGAATAAAGCCAAATAAAATAAAAGAGAATAGAGTCAATCAAAACAAAACAAAGAACATGATACATGACTTTAAAACAAAATACAAGGAAATCAATAATGACTACCATAATGCCTCTTGTTATCTTCAAAAGAATTGCCTATACCATCAGGCATAATAAAATTTTAAAGATAGTACAGAATAAAACCAATAAAAACAATGGAAGAAATACAGGATGCAAAACAAGATAATAGTAAAACCACAGCGGGTATCATAATGCATCTTGTTATCTTCAAAGTAATTGCCTATACCATCAGACATGGTACAATCAAATAAAACAATATAGAATAAAATCAATCAAAACAAAACAATGAATGCAAATAGAGTTTCAAAACAAGATAACAAGAAATCAATAATGGCTACCATAATGTATTTTGTTATCTTTGAAATAGATGTCCATGCCATCAAATATAATAAAATCAGACAAACTAAAACAGAATAAAACCAAACTAAACAGAACAATGAAAGCATTATTGGTTTCAAATCACAATGATAGATTAACAGTGGCCACAGCCTTCCCCTTTTTAAACACTTCTGCCTCTTTCACTTTCACAGTGTGTACTGGCATTATGGATCCCACTATCTCCTTTAGTTTTTTACACTAGGGAGACAACACGATATTCACTCATATGACTCTGAACCATTTCATCCATGAGCATGATCTCAGGTTGTATCCATTTACCTACAAGAGCCTCAAGGTTATCTTTCTTTATAGCTGAGTAGCTTTCCATTGTATAAAACTGCCATGACAATCTTATCCAGTCTTCAGCTGATGGGCAAGCTACCCCACCTCTTTCTGCTTCCCTGTCACATAGAGCATTGTTCTCTCTTCTTTGACTTGCAGTCTATGAACCTCCTTTAAATGTGTTCCTTGTATAAAGCATATTAATAGACCTGTCTCCTGGTCCACCCTGCTTGTGCTTCTTTCTATTGGTAATTGAGACCCTCTATATTAGGGATTATGGCCAACATGCTCTGCCTCATCTCTGTCATGCTATTTTTCCGCCATTGGTTGCTTACTTTTCCTCCCCACTCCACTGTCTACCTCACTTGGTGATCCCCCTCTGCTGCTGGTCCTGGAACCTTGGTCTTTTTATATCTCTCTCTAGAATGTCCTTCAGTATTCTTTGTAGGATTGGTTTGGTGGTCATGAATTCCTTCAGTTTTTCTTTGTCATGGAAGTAGATTGTTTCTCCACTAATTTTTAAAGATAGTTTTGCAGGGAACATCAATCTGGGTTGGAAGTTTCTTTCAGGACTTGATGGTTTATGTTGAGAAGTCTGTTTTGATTCTGATGGGTTTTCCTTTATAGGTGATCTGTTTCTTTTCACTAATAGCTTTTAGTATTCTGTTCTTGTGTTGAATTTCTGGAATCTTGATTATTATATGCCTTGGTGTAGATTTATTCTGGCTATGCCTAGCTGGAGTTCTATATTCCTCACTTATGTGAACATCACTTCTTTTTACTATGCTTGGGAAGTTTTCTGATATTATTTCTGTAAATAGACTTTTAAGGTCATTTGTGCTGCTTTTTCACTCACACCTATTATTCTTAAGTTATGTTTCTTTTGCCATTGAATTTTTACTTCCTGATTCCTTGTTATTTTTAAGAGATCTTTCTTTTTGCAATCGCAAGCTACAAACCTGTCTTTAAGGCTTGAAAGTTTATCTTTAGTTTATTTCACGTGGTTTTGCCAGCTGTCAAAGGAGTTTTTAATTTCCTGTATATCTCTTCAAATCTGTTGCATGTAATCTAAATCATTCTTATATTATTCATTCAAAGTTTCACTCATTTTCCTATGCTCCTCTATTTTTCCATCTGTATCTTCCTTTGAGGTGCTTAGCAATTCTTTTATTATGTTTTTCATTTCTTCTTTTATCTGAGATAGTATTTCTGTTCTCATTTCTTTTATAGCCTCATGAAGCTTCTTTACTTCAGTTGCCATCACTTCAGAAACTTCAGGCATATGACTCTCAATCTCTTCCATTTTTACATCTCCTTGACCAGTTCTGCTTGGGTTGGAGGCCAGAGTCTGCCTTTTGCCTCTTTGTCTTGACATATTCCAGGATTCTTCTGGACAGGTAATAGTGGGGTCCCAGGAACTTTCTACATTGGCTACAATTTCTCTGAAGCAAGGCTGTTTGGTTCTTCTAGCCAGTGCTGGCTATGGGTACCTGATGGCGACCATTAGATGCACTGGTGCAGGGCTGTATGCTCCTTTTCCCAGCCTTCTTTGGCTCACCAATGGCTGGTGGAGTGCATGTGCGGGTGGAGCTGGCCACTGCCTCCTAGCTGGTTACCAGTGGGGATCTTCCATGATGGCTGCCAGAATGAGTTCAGGTGGTGGGGCTGGCTGGTGCCTCTGGACTGAGCTGGTTACCTGCAAGGGAGACCCCATCATAGCCGTTGGAGTGCACACAGGGCAGGGCTGGCTGCTGCCTCCAAGCATAGCTGGGAGTGAGGAACCTCAGCAATGGCTGCTGGAATGTGTGTGGGGGCAGGGCTCAGTCCAGGTAATTTCCACTGGTCTGCTCCCAGCTAGGAGCTACTGGAGGGTGCCAGCCACAGTTCTGGCTCTGGGTTTATCCAGCCAAACTCCAAAATGGCTTCCAGCCAATTGCTCTCTTTCTCATAGGAGGACTTAGCCCTCTGCATTCACCATCAGCCAATACAGTCCTCTGCGTCTGCTGCTCCCCTCCACTGCCAGTCTCTTTGCAGAGGCCTCGGGGCTTGCCAGCCACCACCATCACCACGACTGCGCACCCACAGGTACCAACAGCTCTTCTCACACAGTGGGTCTGGCTCCAAGCAAAAGACACTGCCAGCTACTGTCTTCTTCTTCATTTAAGTTTTTCTTTTTTCACTCTCTCTGTGGGCTTTAGTCCTCACTTTAGATTCTTCCTGGGTCCAGAGTACCCACTTCCTTCTCATCTTCCCCATGATGCTGTATTCCAGCATCTGGTCTATTTCTCTCAGAGAGGCTGTTTACTCTGCTGCTGTTCTGCTGCTGCTGTTTAGTTATCTTTATACTCATTTAATCTGCATGTTGTTTATAATTGTGTTGATTAGTTTTCAAAAATTGAAGACTTCACTAGATGTCTGATACTGATTTCTAATTTAATTTCACCATCATAAGAAAGCATTCTGTAGTATTTCTACTTTTTGAAATGTATGTAGACTTATTCTTTTGCTTAGCATAGTGTCTATTTTCATGAATAATCCATGTAACTTGAAAAAAAAGAGTACAGTTGTTGACTGTTATGCTTTGTAAGTAATTAGGTCCAGTTGTTTGATATTGTTATTCATATCTTCTATATTCTTACTGATATTTTTGTCTCATTATCTCAAATACTAAGAGGTGTAAAAACATCATTTGCTGTAACTGTGGATTTGTCTACCTCTCTCTTTAGTTCTATCTGTGTTTTCTTCACCCTTCTTGAAGATCTGATATTAGAGACTTACCATATTTATTACCATTAAAATGTTTATTTGATGAACCAACACTTTTCTAATTTGAAAACTCTGTATTTATATTATCTTTTTTATTTCTCATAGTGCTCATTTTAAAGACTACCTTGACTGATATTAATATACTCATTCTGTCATGTGTGCTTTAAAAAAACCTTTGACCAAGAATCCAGCAAAACTGTTCTTTGGAAGTTCAAATAAATAGAAATTGACATAATTTGTTACAACTATATTCTTCCCTATGGGAAATGCTTAAATAGGAGTCCTGCAGGGTAAAATAAAAGGACACTAATTAAAAATTCAAAAAAAAAAAAAAATAAAAGGTGGACCTTCCAAAGATGACAGACTGATACATAGCGTGATAGAGAGCCTCTCTGAGAAAAACAACTCAGATGCTAGAATTTAACATCATGGAGAAAACCAGACAAAAGGAGAGGAACTGTCATGACCCAGGAAGAAACTGAGGAAACAGAAAAAGGAAAGAAGCAGAAGATGAAGATGAAGACAAAGAAGAAGAAGAGGAAGAAAGGAGGAGGAGGAGAAGAGGAGGAAAGAAGCATGGGTGGAGGGCTGAAGCTGAGCACACTCCCATCACTATACTGGGTGCACCTCAGAGTTGGGCAACTCAAGATGGAGCTGAGGTCGCAGCCCTGCTAAGGGTGGGGGTTGGTGAGCCCGGGACCCTTGGTGGGAGAAGGCACTGCAACAGGAAGTGGAACTGGTAAACTGAGCTGCACAGACTTTGGTGAGTGCTGAAAACTGGATTCCCCAGAGTGGAATGACTGGCTAGATGACAAATTGGAGTTGCCAGGACAGGCTTGAATCGACAACTGAACTGGTGTCAGTCAGCAGTTCCTGGCCAAAAGCAGATTGGTGTGATCTGCTTGGGCTGGGCCACATCCCTGGATGAGACCCAATGGCCAGGGACAAGGCTGTCCCAAACCTATGACATCCACAGAGCACAGACTAACGTGCTCAAGACACTCAATAGTTGACTGGCTTAGAGGGGAGGGGCCAGCCAACATCATTCCTGCATGCACCTCACAGATCAACAGGCTGGAGAGAGCAGTGGTCCCTAGCCAGTACACTTCAGAAAAACTGTAAGCAATACACAAAGGACCTGAGACCTCCACCATTCACCTGTCTAAAAGAAGCCAGAAACATGACAAGACAAAGAAACAACAAAAAGCCTCCAACCACTGAGCCAGGGAAAATAAGTCCAGGAGAGATAAATACAGAGGAGATGGAGGGCAACAAACATGCAATATCAGACACAGCCTCAACACAAATAAAGAAATACTTTCCTGACCTCATCAATGAATTTAAATCTGAAATTCTAACTCCAAAAGACACAAATGGAAGAATGGATGAACCCAGAGAAAGGAGAGAAGCCTTTGATGAAGAATATAAACAAAATCTAGAATACATGAAACAGATCCAAAGAGAATATCAGGAAATTAAAAACTCCACTGAAAGCTGGCAAAACTTCTTAAAAGAAACTAAAGACAGACTTTTGAAACTTGAAGATAGGATGATCATGAAACAAAGGATCTCTTAAAAATAGCAAGGAACCAGGAAGTAACAATACAAAGGCTAGAAGACGATAAGAGGATTTATGACTTAAGAATAAAAAACATGAACAAAGAAGCTGGGACAAATACAAATGAAATAAAAAGGCTATTCACAGAAATAATTAAGGAAAACCTCCCAAGCATAGGAAACGGAAGTGATGTTCAGATATATGAGGCATATAGAACTCAAGCCAGCTACAACCAAAACAGATCTACACCCAGACATAGAATAGTCAGGATCCCAGAAATCCATCACAAGAACAGAATATCAAAAGTGGTCAGAGAAAAGAAACAGATCACCTATAAAGAAAAACTCATCAAAATCACAGCGGACTTCTTGATGCAAACTATCAAATCAAGAAGAGCTTGGAGAGAAATATTCTAAGCCCTGAAAGAAAATAACTTCCAACCCAGATTGATGTACCCTGCAAAACTGTCTCTCAAAATTAATGGAGAGACAAGATATTTCCACGACAAAAAAGAACTGGGGGAGTTCATGACCACTAATCCAACCATGCAAAGGATATTGAAGGACAATCTAGAAAGAGAGAAGAAAATCACCAGGATTCCAGGAACAATGGCAGAAAGGCCTCAATGAAAGGGGCAGACAGTGGAATGAAGGAGAAAAGTAAACAACAATGACAGAAAAATAGCATAGCAGAAATGAGGCAGAGAAGATTGGCTATATCGTTGTTTTTGTCTTGACTGATTTTATTCGAATCTGGTATGCTTGAGAGTATCAAGTCTGAGAGTAGAGGCAACTACTCTGAAGATGACAAGATTCAATAGGATACCCATTCTTGTTTGATTATTAACTGCCTTTGAAGTGCTATAATGTCTCCAATGTTTGGATTTTATTAATAGTACTATGTACTGCTATGTTTAATTATACTATGCCTGATAATATAGACAATTTTATTGAAAATAACAAGAGACATCATAGTAACTGCTGTGGATCACCTAGTATTGTGGTTTTATATGTCCTTTTCATTTCATGTTTTTCTAGGAATTTGTTTTATTGACTTGTTTTGATTTGTTTTTCCCTCTAATACAGAAAAGATAGGTATACAGTAGAGACTTAAACATGTGTAGATCTTCTAAACAGTTTATGAGAATTGATTATAGTTACTGTAAAAAAAGAGAGGAAAAGAAAGTATTCTAAAGGATATAATTGCATGTATGTTTAAGTGTGTAAGATTGATAACCATATTACTAAGTTTTTGTTGGATAGGTGAACAGAACTGATTGCAGTCTCACTGTTTAAATATCCACTTTGTATGCTTTACTTTTGTAACTTGAACAACTACTTCTAAGAGGAAAATATGTAATTATTAACTAGTGATTTCTTACTGGTTTTCTTTTTTTTCTTGAAATTATGTATTATTTCTATACTCTTTCTGTTTCATTTTTTCTTTAAATAAAATTTTAAAAATAAAAATAAAAGAATTCAAAGTAAAATGATGAAATAAAGATCTCAATAAAAGTAAACACATGGAAAACTATAAACACTAATATTACCGTAACTTTTGCTCATAATTCATTTTTTACATAATTTAAAATACTAATTATTTAAAAAATAATTACTTTGTGTTTTTTTAGTCATACAATGCATAAAGATGTAGTTTTGTGCATGAGCAACTAAAAGGGAGTCAGAGCACCAGAGTTTTGTTCTAGTGTAGTTAAAGTGGTTTACATTCAAATTAGGAAGTTATAACTTTGGGATATTAAATGTAATCTCAAAAAATAGATATCAAATGTGTACAACAGAAAATGACTTCACTACAAAACACAAAACAACTTGTGACTAAACACAAAAGATAGTAATGCAGGTATTAAAGAGGGGAAAAGCCATAAGTCATACAGAAAGTAAAACAATAGATGTTGTCTTTATTAGTGATTGCTTTAAATTTAAACAGGTGAAACTTTTCAACTAAAAGACAGACACTGGTAGAATGTATAAAAACACATAATTTAACTATATGCTATCTACAAGACACTCATTTTAAAGTCAAATACATACAGATTGAAAGTAAAAGGATAGAAAAAGATACAAATATTAACCAAAAGAGAGCTGGAATGGCTATAATAATAACAAATAAAGTTGACTGAAAATTTTAAAATTACAAGAGTCAAAGACATCATATGCTAATAAAAGACTCAATAAAGAAAATACCAGCATTTATGAGCCTGATGATAGACCATCACAATATAGAAAGCAAAAACAAAATTATAGAGAATAGGTTTATATTAATAGTTGGAGAATTTGATTCCTCATTCTCAACAATGAATAGAACAACCAAATAGATAATAATTAGTGATAAAGGGCTCACATAACACAAGATATCAACCATATTGCCAAGACATATACAAAGTACTCTATCCAACAACAGTATATATGTTCTTCTCTAGTGCACATAAAACATTTCAGAGGATATGAAAAAATGTTAAGACTCGAATTGCTTCAGTATATTTAGAAAGACAGAAAGTAGAAAAGGGATTACTAGAGATGAGGAAGGATATTGGGGGAGGAAGAATGGAAGAGGAAGAGAAGAAATGAGACAATGAAAACTATCAGTGTTATACAGTATACTTCCCAAAGTGAAACCCATTAGTCTTTGTAACTGGTGTGTACTGAGAAAATAAATTTTTAAATAACCATTTTTTAAAAAGCTCATGAGGAAGAAAATTACAGCTTTAAATACATTTAAAAGCAAGAAAGTTCTAAAATCAACAACTAAATTTTAAAACTGCAGAAACTAAGAAAGAAAAAATAAAACCCAAAGCTAACAGAAGGAAAATGATGAAGATTTGAGTAGAGGTAAATAAACTAGAGAATAGAAAAAAGGTATAGAGAAAATTCAATGAAACTAAAAGATAATTCTTTGAAAATACAACAATCTTGAGAAACTTTAGCTGCTATACTAAGAAAGTAAGAGAAAATTCAAATTGCTAGCATCAGAAATAAAAATTAAAACATTTCTATTGATTCTACAGAAATAAGAGCTATAAATATGAACATATTGAATAACTAAAATGAAATGGACAAATTCATAAAAATATAAAACTTACCAATACTCAATATCAAAAAACAGAATCTGAATAGACATAACTCATAAGCAAATTGCATGAATAAACAAAAATCTTCTGGCAAAGAAAACCCAGGGTAAAAGGTGATTTCCACCAAGTACTTAAAGGATTAACATCAGATGAAGACACAACAAAGATTTTTATGTAGATATATATATTAAAAAGAGAATTTGTAGCCTGCAGATTTACACTACATAAAATGTTAAAGAATCTTTTTTTTCCTGGAAGCAGGGAAATTACACCAAAAAGAAGCTTTGACCTACAGGAAGAATTGAAGAACACCAGAAACGATTAGTATGGTATGTGGACACCTAAAAGCAATTCTCTTGGAGTCTTAGTTGAATGTCTAGGCTGACCAGACCTCAAAAGTTACTTATTCTGATAATTTACCCATTTAGTAAGTCTAAACAAGAACACAAACCCTTATACCTCTAATCTCACCCTGACTCTTAATTCAATAAGGAATTGACACTGAATTCTTCAAGGAACCATTGGCTTTGTGTCCTGCATTAACATATTCTCTATATGCTCCCTATGATAGGACACCTAGACTTCTTGACTTTGAATACACTGTCCTCAGCCTGGGTCACTGCTCTGAGACTCAGAGTCCACACTGAGAAAGCTATCTGGTGAAGAGCCATTCAAAACTCCTTTATTTCTAGGTAAGGATTTTTAAACTTTTCTTAATAAAAAAATCCCCAATGAGTTTCCCCTTTGAGTTTTATATCAACCCATATTCCTCAAAGAAAGTGTTTTAAAGAATGAAGAAGAGGTAGCAGCAGCAGAATTGCAATTGAGTAGAATTAGAAAATTACAATTAGGCTGTTAAGGTGATCCAGACAATAACAAAAGTTTGTTTAGTATAGAATCCTCAGTTTAGTTGATGAATATTGTATATACAAACATAGAAACATTTAAATAATAATGAAATTATATTTAGGCATTTAAAATCTTATTATAAACAGAATGTGTGACCACATTCAAATCCGAATTCAAGTAAGTGACTCAGACCAAGATTTAGAGGAATAAAATGTAGATGAAGTTCAGTTTATGGCACCAAATTTAACAGTTAAGACATTTTTGGGCCAGAGATGTAGCTCAGAGATACAGCACCTGCCTGAAGAGCACAAGGCCCTGAAACTGATTGCCAAGACCAAAATACATAAGTTGAGACTTTTATTAATCTTCTTAAAATAAGGAACTAGCATGATCAGAGCAGATTTCATAAAGATTTAAGTGGTAATCTTGTGTAGGATTAATTTGAAAAAGAGAAGGTAAAATTTTGGTTTGATTCATTCTCATTCACACTCTAATTAGAACAAAAGGAGACTATGTCAAGGATGAGGGTGGTAGGATTGGAGAAGTTAAAACGGATATGAGACAGCATTGGGAAAAACACTAAATAGTGACTTGATATAGTGGTGGATAAAGAAGGAAGAACCAAGGAAAATTTCAGTGTAGAATGGAAATATGATGCAATTACTAACAAAAATAAAGAAGTTAAGAGAGGAAGTTGGCTTTAGTTTAGGAGAAATGTTAACGTAGTTAGGAACTTATTATTACTGGGTTTCAATGTTACAGTTGGAAAACATGAGTTGAGTTTTGGAAATAAGGAACTAAAATTCACATTGGACTTTTAGAAACTTAGAAATAGACTTGTGGTCATCAAAAGAAAAACTAGCTTGAAAAAAAAACCTGTAAGTTTTGATTTGAGGTATAAAGGCAGAGGGAAAATGTTGGCAAGGTTGGAAACCATAGAGTTCTGAGAGAAGCAAGTGGGCAAGATGTAGCAAGGATGGTTGGAACAGGTTTCTCAAAATCACCTATCTTCTTTTTTTTAGTTGGCTTTATTTTTATCAGTCCATGTTTGAATTCCTGATGATTACATTCCTCATGAGGAATTGGTACCATACATAGCACATCTCAATTCTTTTTTTTAATCTGTACATGTTTGCCATACATAATGATCACATTCATTGTGTAGAATTTGTACTTGTACATGGTATATTTTAATTCTTTTTTCCCATTCCCTTCCTTCCCTTCAACTCTTCCTCACCTCTCCATTCACTAAAGCTTCATTTCCATTTTTTCTTCCATTCTTTTTGAATCCCTTTTCCTTTTCTTACCTCCTCCCTCCCTTGTTCCCCTTCCTAAGTGAACAAGTTCTTCCTACTTCCCAATATCTATCCTCTATTTTGTTCCTTATTTATCCTTTAGGTTTTTCACCCAAGACAAAGGAACCCTTCTCTACTGTTGCTGAGAGTATAAGTTGGTACAACCACTATGGAAATCAGTATAGAGATTCTTCAGAAAACTAAAACTAGAGGCTCCATTCACATATCTTCTAAGAACAACCACCTCCACCTAAAAGTAATGACTCCTCCTCATGCTTCAACCAAAATGTTTTCCATGATCCTATCATTTATTATAATTGATGGATTCATTGAAGCCTCATCAAAGTATATTCTAGGGACTTTTCTAACTTTATCCAGGAAAAATGTGTAAGATGAAAAATCCAGCAATTTCTCATGCTATTTTCTCTACCATATTTCTTACCACAGCACGAATGAGAAGAAACAAAAGTGGATCTACAAGATGTAATAAAAAATATGATGAATGTTCAAAATTTTTAAGGTTTACGTCAGTAAAAGACACATTGCCATTAATCCCCTCAAAATACTCCCCTTCTCTTCTAACATTCTTACCCCATTATTTTTGCTACTTTCTGAACAGTTCTGAAAGTCTTCTTTTGTGTCTTTCTGTGGCAGCCTCAAATGTTTTCAGCTGATTCAAAATATTTACCTTTCATAATCATTTTGACTTTGAGGGAAGAACCAAAAGTTGCATGTGATCCAGTGAATAAGGTGAATAAGGAGATACATCATGCTATTTTTGATAGAAATTTCTGTAAACATTTTTAATCCATTCAGGACCTTAATGCAGCCACAAAATACCATGAAGCAGACTCACAGAACTACTTCAGGAAGTGGCAAAAATGATGGGATTAGTGTATTCAAAGTGAGGGAGATAATTTTGAGGGTGATTAATGGCAATGTGACTTTTACTGTAATAAGGTGTTTTAAATTTTTTTATTTAAGCATTTACCATAGTTTTGGATCACATATTATCACTGGTTTTATTTTGTTCTTGATAGACTAGAGATCTACCTATCTCCCTACTCATTTTTGTTTGCAATTGTGTTGTTATTGATTGGTTTATGTTTTTCTGTGGTGGTGAAGGACAGATTCAGGATCCTACTCATGTGAGGCAACTGTTCTGCCACTAAGCTGCATCCCCAGTCACATCCTTACCTGCTTTGGCTCATTCTTCAGTGCTTTATCAGATACCATGACCAAAATATCCCACTTTGACTTAAATTTGTTTGAATTAAAGTTCTGTCATATGCAAACAAAAGTCCTATGTTACAATGAGTCCCATGAAATCACATAAACGGAACAATTAATTCCATAAGCAGATTCATAGAAAAGGAATAAGTATGGATCAATAGAGAGGCCACACTGACTCCATTTTGTCCAGGACACATCCAGCCAACAATGTTATGGGAAAAGTGCAGGCCTTGAAACATCGCCCCCACCCCAAGGTAAAAAATAAGGTCCTGTATGGTCAAGAAGTAAACAAGTACATAATATGAGCATGCACAATTTGAGTTTCTTTGTTCTTTATCTCAATAAAAACTACTTGCTTAGGCTGCCAGGCAGCAGCCATTTTGCTGACGCTTAGTGTGAGTGACCCTTTATTTTCCCTTTGCTTGCAGAACCCCAACATCTGGCGCCTGAACAGGGACTTGACAGCAGATACATCTGCTATTGAGGGTGGTTTGCCTTTGCTGTGTTCCTAGGGTGGAACACAGCCCCCTGACACATCAACTTCATTTTCTTCAGAAAATGCCCAGGTAAGTCATGGGAAATTCCCTGCCTGAGGCACAACAAAAACATAAGGTAAAACTGCTTTTTATTGTTTTGAAGGCAGGCCATGGGCTCTCCAAGTGTAATTTAGTACAACTTTTACGAGAAATTCGTGTGTGCAATCTGACAAGCTGTTTTCACAAAGGCAGAGAGTAAAACAGTGGTCTGGGGAAAGTTGTGGGACATGGAGAGAAATAAAGAGAGATTGCTCAAAAGGTACAAAGTTATATAACAGACCCCCAAAATTCATGGGGCAGTTATGTAATTCTCCTGCAGTTATGTAATTTAATTTAATAAAATACTCTATTAATAAAGTCCTAGAAGGTGCAGGGCATTTTGCAGCATCTTAGGAATCTCAGGACTTTAAGAACAAAACCAAGAACATTAGAGATAACTACATGCTGTACAACCACCTGTTGTGAAGTGGGAATGCTAATGTGTCTGCTGGAGATGGGTTACAAGGAAGCAACCAATCAGCAGCAAAGAGAACTGAACCCTCTCAGATTAGCTACTTGCAAACCTCCCAGAAACACACACACAATTGCAGAGGATATTTGTGATTTCCCTGAAACTGAGGCAGAAGACCTTAGTGAACAATTATTAGTTATGTTCTGAGGAAAAATCCTCAAACAACTGAGGCTGCAAACTCTGAACTGCAACTTTGTGGGGACATACCATAATTAGAAGGAATAAGTTCTGGTGTTTTATTACACAGTCAGCTGACTACAATTAGCAATAATAAAATGTATATCTCAGTATAGCTAGAAGAAAAGATTTTGAACGTTAACACCACAAAAAATATTTCAGGTGATGGATATGGTAATTACTCTGACTTGGCCACTATACAGCATTTATATTTATCAGAGCAATATATTGTACCCCATATATTTGTGGGATTATTATGTGTAAGTTAAAATTTTAAAGTGATTTCAAATTTGTTTTTTATTCTAAAAATAAAAAGGATAAAAATGATACAGAATTTTTTAAAAATTGGAAATTAACACGAGCTAATATATTGCAAATTGTTATCTTAAAAGTAGTTGTTCAGATTTAGGCCTGGGGGAAAATGTTCAAACAAGCAATGAAAACACAAACTGTTCATTTTGATGAACTAACAGAGAAGTTATCTATCTTGTACATACATACATACACACACACACACACACACACATATATATATATATACACACATATATACATATAATCCTTTCCCTTCTAGGGTAAAAAAACTAAAAGAGTAAATAAGATCCAAAATACACAATAGATATTGTGAAAATGAAAGGGAAGAAAGTGCTCAAAAAGAAAGATCAAATTTTCATTTAATACTAAAATTGCCTCTTACAGATAACACTTTCTTACATATTTCTTCAAACTACTGGGCCATTTTTTGCCAGGGCACTTCAGATCTTTGTTTCTTGGATCAATTTTGGTAAGCTATATTTGCACTTTTTTAAACTTTTAATTTAGATATTTATCTATTTTATAAAGTTTAAAATTATAATGGTTTAATTTGTAGTATTATTTTATTATCACATTTTGCAAAAATCTAAACTGCCATCAATTCTGAGATGCTGTTGTCATGTTTACTTTTCTCTCATTGCTGAGACAAAATACCTGAAACCCAAAGTTAAAGGAAGAAAGGTTTGTTTAGCTCACAGTTTGTGGAGGTTTCAGTTCATAGTCAGCTGGCTCCAAAGCAGAGTGGCATATGGCAAAGGGCAACAGTTAATAGCAGCCAGAAGAGAGCAAAAGCAACAACAGCAAAATGGAAGGAGTGCGAAAACAAGCCTCTTTCCTTCCCTTATATTGTAGGCAGGCTATTCACCCCAGCCTAGGTGTAGAACTCACACCCATAATCTCAGCATTGGACCAAAGCTCAATCACAAATTCCAGAAGCTTACCTCCATGACTACATGAAACTTTGGGGGAACATCCAGACACAAACCATAACACCTATTATTTATCAAGAAGAAAAAAAATTAAACTCTGCCAATTAAAATAGTGATCTGTATCCATAAGTTTTACATTGTGGATTCAACTAACCTTGAATCAAAAAACTTTTGAAATTATATCTGTAGTAGTCTACGGATGACTGATGAAACAGACTTGTCTCAAAAAAAGTACAAATGGACAATAAATATATTTTTAAAGGTTCAACATTTCCATCTATTAAAGAATTGCAAATTAAAACAACATGAAAGTTCCACCTTACTCCAGGAAAAATGGCTATCATTCATCAAGAAATCAAACAATAACAAATGTGACAATGCTGCAGGGAAAAAAGAATCCTTCTACATTGGTGGTAGCAATATAAACTGGTACAACTATTATGTAAATCAGTATGGAGATTCCTCAAAAAACTAAAAATAGAAATATCATTTAGCTTGGCTATTCCCCTTCTAGGTATCTTCTTGAAAGAGTTAAAGACATCATATTATAATGATACATGCATACCCATGTTCATAACAGCCAACTCATAATAGCTGAATCTTGGAAGCAGTCTATATATTTGAAAACATATAAGTGGATAAAAAAAGTAGTATGTATACACAATGGGGTAGTACACTCCCATAAAGAAAAATAAATGAGTCATTGGTAGGAAAATGGATGTACCTTGAGCCATAATGTTAAGTGAAATAAATCAGACACATAATCTTAAATATCACATGATTTCTCTTATAAGAAAAAAACCAAAATACAATGAAAGAGCAAAACAAAAGATAAATAATAGGAAACAGGGAGATAGCTCTTTCTGCAAAAGGGAACAGAAAGCAAGAGACTGAGGGAGAGAGGAGAAAGGAGAGAGAAAAGGGATGCAAAAAAGAATTAAGATACATTATGTATATGTAGCAACTCCACATGAAGAATGCAGTCATCATATATTGTGAACATGTATCAATAAAAATAAAAATAAAAATTATATATATAAAGATTGCATAGATTATATGGAAATACTATGCTATACTATATAAGGGATTTGAGTATAAACGGGTTTTGCTATCTATGGGAGAGGAGGCCCTGGAGCTAATCCCCCATAGATATCAAGGGACAGCTGTATTACACACTACTTTTTTGTCATCAACTAGGGCAGTTGAGGCAAAGCTAAAGCACACGTGTCACAGTGAGTTGTTTGTATCACTGAAATCTCTAAAAGATTTGCCATCACTGGACTAGGATATAACCTCACTTTAGAGATGTTAAGTGAAAATTAATGTGTTCTTCAGTCAGTGAAGTATAGGACATTTTAAATATCTGTGTATCTATATAACTTTTGTTTATTCATACTTGTATGGAATACAATATCACATTGTGAATCCAATGCATTACACAAAGCAGTAGATTTTCCAGGTATTCAAGTGTGTGGTACACAGCATTAATTACCACATCCATGAATACCTGTACATTAGCACAATGGGTTTTCTGGTGAATGTTGCAACGAACAGATTTCAGTTCTCCATCATTGTGAAATGTTGCCACAGTGGTTTTAGCTTCACTAGCAAGACTGGCCTTAAGATGTGCCATCACAGAAGTCTCTCTAGTCATGGTTACTCATTTGACCTTTCTGCAGTAAAATATTGAAGCTTTCCTTAGCCAAGTACTCATATATTGTGAGTAGTGCCATAATAATTCACCAACTGTATAAAATGTTTCATAGCTAGCTATCATGTAAAATATAAACGTAGCTACCTGATTGGAATTATTTATATCTTTATAATTTTTATCTACTTTTCAATTCTTAGCCATGTACAATATTCTCAGCAGCAGTATTTCCAGCTATAATAAATACTGGATTCCATTAAAGCCTTGTAATTCCTCCTTTACTCTATAGACAATTTTTGAGAAAATTGTCATCTATAAAATGTTATGATTCCTCTTGAATAACAGCATCACTTATTTCCAGTAAATGGCAAGTCTAGTTCTTTCTTTTACTTAATTTTTTCTCATGTATATTTTCTGTATAGCAATTTTTTTGTAATTTGTTTCATAAAAGTATTTTATCTACCTTTCTTGGAAAAGCCACATTTTGCATTTTTCAGTAAATAATTATCTACTTTTCACAAAGAAATATGTTTTGAACCTTTGTTCTGAAAACATGTGGTGTAATTATCTTTGATTTTTCTTCTTTTTTAAATTTTTTTATTTAAAGAGAAACAAAAGCATTAAAGGGTAGAGATAATACAGAATTTCAAAAAAAAATAAACAAGAAATCACTAGTTGATAAATTACATATTGTCCTCTTAGAAATTGTTGTTCAAGTTATAAAATTAAAGCATACAAAGTAGATATTCAAACAGTGAGAGTGTAAACAGCTATGCATGCATGAATCTCTACATGTATTTATATCCTTTCTGTATTAGAGGGAAAAACAAAACTTAGCAAGACAAAAAAAAAAAACAAATTCGTATAAAAACATGAAGCCAAAAAGTCATATAAAGCCACAGTACAAGATGATCTACAATGATTGCTGTGTTGTTTCTTACTATCATCAACAGAATTGTCTATATCATCAGGCATAATTGAATATAGCAGTACATAACATTAGTAAAAATAAATCATTGTAGACAGTATAAAACTTCAAAGGCAGGTAATAATCAAACCAGAGTGGATATTCTAGTGAATATTGTCATCTTCAGTGCAATTGCCTATACTCTCATCCTT
>PVLA01014077.1:7456-32980 GCA_004027455.1 Hydrochoerus hydrochaeris
CCCTCCTCTCCTCCCTCCCTTCCCTCCCTTCCCTCCCCTCCTCCCTCCTCTCCTCCCTCTCCCCTCCCCTCCCCCCTCCTCTTCCCCTCCTTCCTCTCCTCCCTTCCCTTCCCCTCCCCTCTCCTCTCCTCTCTTCTCTTATTGTTCTGGGGATTAAATCCAGGGCCTTCACACTGAGCTACATCTCCAGTCCTTTATGTTTTCTTATTTTGAGATCAAGTCTCCCCTAAATTGCTACATTGCCTGTCCTGGGCTTGAATCAGTGATCCTCATGCCTCAGTGTCCCAAAGTGCTGAGATCACAGGCATGAGACATCACACCTGCCTTTATGTTGGTTTTAAACCATTATCCTCAAATTCATGAGCCTCTTAAACCTTGCTGATTTGTCTACACTGTTGGAACTCAGATCTTTAAATGTCGTCTAATTTGGATAGGACTTGAGACACCTTGATATTTTTGATTTGGGAATTCATTTATTTTTCTTGTTTCTTTCAGTCTTGGTTCAATGAGGAATCTCCATATTCCTTTAAAACTTAGATATTCCCAAGTTTCTTTAGTCATTTATGAACAATCTCTTGTGTGACTTATAGAGGTAAAGTCATTTATTAGGTATTGTTTTTTTAACCTTCCAAAAGCAATGGTAGCTCTGTGATCTGAGTGCCAATATTTCTTACTCTGTTTTTTTTCCATTAAGTACCTGTGTGAAAAAAGGGCAGTCTGGACCCTTTTAAAGTCTACTCTGGGGGTGACTGCATTATGGCTCCTCATCTTCACACTTGACAGCTAGAGTGGGCCTCATAAACAAATACAAAATTCAAGGGAAAGGGAAGACTGTTAGAAGCAAGCCCTCGCAAAGAGGATACAAATACTTTTCATTATTTGCAGTGAACTATCACACCTATTATCTCAGTGCTTCCTTTTAACAACCCAGTGAGAGAGGGTTGTTATATTGCATGTATATTGCAAATAAAGACACTGAAGCACTGCTTCCGCAGTCATGCTATAGGGGAAGGCAGAATTAGAAGGCAAATGAAGACCTATTAGTTCCTGCTTTTTCCTACTTTACAGCACTCTTTTCACACTTTACATTTCATAAGGGGCAGTCGCTAGTTAACTCATTTGCAGATCTCAGTTTCACTGGATATTTGGTCAAATTCCAATTTACTTGGTAAGGGTAAGTGGATCCTGCCTATTTCTCTGACTTCCTATCCAGAGTGCCTTTGTGTTAGGTGTTTACAGGCTCAATAAAGGAGCTCGTGGAGGGTAGAAAAGCACACCGGACTGGGAGTTGAAAGCTACTTTTATATGAGTTTGATGGATAATTCTAAGTGAATCATTCAATCAAACTAGACCTTATCTATAAGATGAGGGGCTTGAACTTTGATATTTTCTAAGCCCCTTTCAGGTTTGGGGATTTTACATCTTTTATCTTTCAGAAAGTACCTGAAGTCCTAGTTGTCTCTAGAGCTCAGTCTTCCTGAACTCGGTGTCTGCGTGACTAAGGGGTCCAGTTCCAGTCCCAGTGAGACGCTGTACCAACCATGTGACCAAGAACTAGGCAGGTTGCATCTCTGAGCTCCGACTCTAATTACATGATGATGACAGTGTTTACTTTGCTTGCTTTGCAGGGTTGTGTGAGAAGCAAATGAAGTAGTAGTCATAAAAATGTTTTATAAACTGTAGAAAAATGTGGTCCATGAACTTAAGATAGCAGTCTCTCTATATTACCTATTCTGTGCTCTTTCACCTTGTTCACTGGTCTTATCTTGAAGGATAGAGATAAGAGCTGCAGAGCATATAATTGCAGCTGGAAAATTCAGAGCCACAGTATTCTAGAATGTTAGGAATGTAGAAAACCAGGTATTCCCCAAGCCCTACTGATTCTTCATGGTAAAGAAAGGTCTATGGGAACATATGTGTACATTTAAATGCCCAGAAGAAAGGGTGGGTGGATGCGAGGGCATTGCTGTTTCTTAATGCCTAGGAATAAAAAGAAATATTTTAAAATGTGAGTGCCAGGCAGCCTGGCTTCTACTGGTGGCAAGAAAAAAATGCCCCCTGAGCTTTATAATTGGATGCCTGTCACTGCCTTCCAGCCATCCAGACAGGCAAATTCAAACCTATTTTCTGTCTCTCACTAGAGATCTGGAGCCAAGCTTATAACCTTTCTTGGCATATCTTTGGATCTTTTCTGGGTTTCCTTAATTATTTATTTATTTTTATTATGAAGCCATCACTTTGAATCTGGGCATGAGTACAAAGTGGAAGGGAAATATGTACCAATGACAACAACAAAAAAAAAGCCAAAAAATAGGACTACAGATGTTGGCTGAATTAGTCAGCTTACACTGGTATAACAAAATATCTGAGATCATTAACTCATGCAGAGAAAGGGTTTGCTTTGACTCACAGTTTGGGAGGTTTCAGTGCATATTCTTCTGGCTCCATTAATTTGGGATTGTGGTGAGACAGCATATCGTGGCAGGAGTGTGTGGCAGAGCAAAACAGCTTGGCTTATGCAGCCAGGAAGCAAAAGAGAGAGTGAAGACCAGTGTCCCACAATCCCCTTTAAGGACCTATCCCCAGGAACCCTACTCCTAGAGTTTCCACCACTTCCCACTAGCGCCACCCTGGGTACCAAGCAGGTAACACATAGGCGTTTGGGGTACATGGATCTAGCCCATAGCATTAGCCAGTGAAAGCGGTCTCCAAATATCTCCGATTCCATTTCTTCAATATTTTTCCTCCATTCTCCGCTGTGTGGGCTGCCTGTCTCAGTACCATCATCACATACTATATAATCAGACTTCTTTCTAGGAATTTCATTAGATGCACTTAACGGCCAAGTCCAAGATCAGCTGAATTTTTCTTATTCACTTTTATCTCCAGTCTTTGGTGACCTGGGTTTGTTGAGTCCACTCTTGGTAAAACTTGGTAGGGCTTTCTTTGTTGAAATTCAACCACTCCTTAAGTATTTACTCTGCGTAGTCATATGTTAGATTATTAAACTTTTAAATTTATTTCAAATCGACTTCATATTTATATAAATCTTACTATGGATTCATGTTTTACATTTGTCTCAGTACTGAAGATACGGGAGAGTGATATATGTTAGTTCTCTGGTCCTTCTAGTAAAGGATAGCATTTATCTATAGTTTCTCAAAGCAATTCCCAAAAGGCATATTTGAAATGAGTAAGAGAATTAATACCTTTGATATACAGATTTCATATAAGTATCAGGTGCTTCCTTAGGAATTGTTATTATTTTTATTTTTAATTGGTACCGGGGATCGAACTCACAACTGCGTGCTTACAAGGCAGGCACTTATGCTGCTGAGTTAAATCCCCGGCCCCAGCCTTAGGAATTATTAACCCAGTTTATTTCTATGCATATTTAGTGGGACACCAATATTTATCAAAGCTTAGCTCCATCATCATCTGCCCCATACTTCTATGGAGAATGTTTAAGTAACCAAAATTATTACAGTAAAAGCCATATTATCATTAGTTTACCTCAAAATGTTCCCCCTTGCTTTAGACATACGTATCATTTTTGCCTCTTTCTGAAGCAGTTCTGAGATTCTTCTTTTGTGAATGTCTTTCGTTGTGTTGTCTTGGCTGTCTCAGTGTCCTGACCCAACTCAAAATCTTTACCTTTCATGGTCAGTTT
Source organism: Hydrochoerus hydrochaeris (assembly GCA_004027455.1). NCBI lineage: Eukaryota > Metazoa > Chordata > Mammalia > Rodentia > Hydrochaeridae > Hydrochoerus > Hydrochoerus hydrochaeris. The sequence goes on from PVLA01014077.1 coordinate 11,127, forward strand.
GACTTTGGGGAAGAACCAGAAGTGATATGGTACCAGTTCCAGTGAACCATGTCAGTGAAGACACACAATCATGTTTTTATGAACCTGCCTTTCTGCTGGTAGAACTTGGCAGCAGCATGGACTGTATTTTTCATCACACCTTATAAAGACACTCATGAAAAAGGATTTCCAGTACTGGTTCAGAAAGGATGGAAGGGAAGAAGGGTAAGTGTGTTCAAGGTGAGGGGAGGTATTTTGAAAGAAACTAATGGCAACGTCTGTTACACTTTGCTTGTGCAAACAGTCCTATATGGATTATTTTCTGACTTGTTCTGTGCATTGCAAGATGAGAATACTTAAATTAAGGACTACTTGAAATGCAGTATACATCTCTTCTTTCAGTTAGGGAAGGAATGCTCCTGAAAAAGGAAGCCCCTTTGTGTACCTCCTCCCATATTCTTTCCAGAAAGGAGCAAAATAAATTTCAGGGACTTATCTACGTAACACCTCAATTTTACCTGTGATGGGTGAATAGTACTGTCAGGAGAACAAAAACCTGCCCATTATATATTCAAGGGTGTGAGCACATCCATAGTTCATTTCCCCAGTTTTCCTTTTGCTAAGGAATTAGGCCCTGTGCATCAGACAGGCACCCTGGGCCTCTTTCAGTCTCCTTTCCTCTTTTCTTTCTACTATCTAGTTGTCCTTCATTTATATTTCTGCTCATCTTCAGAGTTCTGTTTCCTAGTCAATATATTCCACATGGTTTTCCTTCTAAGGGAAGGGTGAAAGGCAGCAGCACACCCTTAGGCTGTTAGGTTTTGCAGATTATATGCATCCTTTCAAGTAGGCCTGCAAATAGCTTGCTCCTGTTTGCTGTGTGCCTGGTCTGCGTCATGCTCGCTCTTCTCCCTACTCCGGTCTTTGATTCCCTCTCTTTACCACCCCCCTCTCTCTCTGTCATTTGACATCCTATACTTTACTAGAATACCACATATACTGTCTTTTGGGTCCTACTGCCAAATACCCACCTCCCAGGAAAGGGACAATGGCAAAGGAGGGACAGAAAAACAGGTGGAAAAGGACATGGAAGCCCCATCCTGCCACACAGTATTCCTTGGATCTTTTCATAAAAACTCAGAAACTCCTCCTGCAGAAGCAATCCTTACTACTTCTGGTTGTTTCTGCCCTTGCAGGAAAAGTTGAGTGGCTGCTGTTGCTGATGTGTTTGAGCTACAGTGTAGAGAGAAGGCAGCTGCCTCTGCTGGATCAGCACTGTGGCTTTGCATGATGCTGCCTCTTACAGGGTTGGAAACACCCAAAGAGTCTCTTCTAAACTTAGTGACTCTGTGTCCTTCCTCTCTCTCTCTCTCTCTCTCTCTCTCTCTCTCTCTCTCTCTCTCTCTCTCTCTGTGTGTGTGTGAGAGAGAGAGAGAGAGAGAGAATCTTACTATGTGGTCCAAATTGACCTTCAACTCTTCTTGATCCTTTTGCCTGTGCCTCCCAAATACTGGGATTATAGGAATGTGCCACCACATATACCCTCAAATACTTTTCAAAAAGACTTTAAAAATTGTTGTATTGTTTTTATTTTTAATTTATACATAAAAATAATATATAAATGGTGTGTGAGGTATTGTGTGAATACATGCATGCATTGCATAATATTTAAATTAGGCTAAACATTACTATTCACTTACATATTTATCAATTCTCTATTTCTGCATAATGGAAAAAATCATTTTTTAAAAGAGCAGGTTTAGGTTCTGAGTAAAATTAAGAAGTATAAAGAGATCCTGTAGATCCTATATACCTCTCTGTTCCACAGGTACAGAGCCTTTTCCAATATCAACATCTCCCCTGAGAGTATATGGAATACAAGAAATAAAACAACACTGACAATTTAAAGAAAGTAGTAACTTTTTTCTTTTCTTTTCTTTTTGTGACAGGTCTTGCTATGTAGTCCTGGCTGACTGTGAATTCTTTATGTAGTGTAGGCTGGCCTTGAACTCATAATTCTCCTGCCTCAGTCTACTGAGAGAGTGCTAGGATAATAGCCATGTGGCACCATATCCAGAAAAATAGCGGTAATTTATTTTAAAGATGATTTTATTTTAGTTCTTGGTAATTCCTGCATTAGCTAGCACTCTGCCTAATCCCACAATGAAGTCTTTTTTTTTTTTTTCTTTTTATACTGGGAATCGAACTCAGGACCTTGCATTACCAGACACACACTTAAGCCTCTGAACTATATTGCAGCCTCCTCGGTTGACTCTCTTCCCAAGCACCTCTGCCTTGTGGGTGTGGAGTGGCCAGTGACAGGGCGTAGGAGGCTGAGCAGGGCTGCACTGACTCATGCACTGGCTTTCCTCAAGACAAATCCATCCAAATGCATAGTGATATTTGCTTGCCTAAAAGGGGATATTTTAAAGCCAAAAAAGAAAATAAACATGGAGTGAGATTGGTTGTAACTTGATTATTTCATGATTGATTTTTTGATCTGGTAGGAATAAACGTTAGGTACTTTCAGTGTTCCTGGTACTGGAACGTTAAAAGCAGAGAAAACATAGTCCTGCTGTCGAGGTGTTAGAGTCAGGAAGGGAAGCTGGGCTCTACAGGGAGCACAGTGATAATGGCAGGGGTTAAGATCTGTGCTCCACACTGGGGCTTATGAGAGCCTAGCAGAGGCATCTCCAGCCTTGTTTGAGGTACAGGTGGAGGGGATTGCACATGAAAGGCTTTCTATAGCAGCTAACTTGAATAGAAAAGGGAATGGTTGGAGGGAGAAGTGTTGGCTTAGGGGTGGCAGAAGAAAAAGGACAATACTGTTGGCAGAGGGCACAGTACTATCAACACTCTGGAGCCTAGACAGAGCAATGTGCATATGGACTGAGCATCAAGCAGTTTAATACTGCAGCAGGAGAAAGGCAGAGAAACAGAGAGGTGAGAGATGAGGACAGATAATTAACGGGGGTGTTATCTGCCATGTTAAGGAGTTTGGACCTTTTCCTGTAGCTGACAGGGTGCCAGTAAAGTTTAAAAGGGGACATGACAGAGTTTTTTTCTTTAATCGGACCATAGCTCCAATTCCTTCCTGCTTTGAAAAGCTGCTGGGTATTTATCAACTCAATGGTGTTGGAGGTATTTTTCCCCTGATGAGTGGACAAGCCGAATTCTTCAGAGAGATGCTGCCTGACCCATATGGCCACTGACAGTTTGACAGTTGACAGCTTTTAGTCAGACTAGACTCACTTAAGCTGCTTACCCATCCTGAGGCGAGCATGCGGCCAGAGCCCGGACTTCACATCATTCTGGCTGTCTTAATTGGGCACTAATTAAATGTTTTGGCTGGAAACCTCTCCTTGCCATGGCTGAATGGACTCATTTGAGGCCAATATTTCAGGGAAACATCTTGTTAGGCTGATCTGATTCCCTGTTTAAAAAGAAAATGCACATATTCAGTTTGTTCCCTTTTCTATTGGGGTCCACAGATTTTTATCTATTATATTTTTCTTGTTATAGGGAAAAAATCTAAAAAAATTCACAGGATATTTATATATGCAAATATGTATATGCATGTGTGTGTATATATTCACACACGTACGGATACCTTATATTCATGTGCACATGTTCTCATACACAGTACTCCCCATGCACATATGCACAGCTCAGGAGAGGAGCTGACTGAAAGCACACTGTGCGTTCTGGAAGACAGACATCACATTCATCCATAGTTTATTTAACATTTACTTTAAGTGGCTAATTGATCTGTTTGTGGATTACTTCCTGCACTTGAGACCAACTCATATGTAGGGCACATTAGAATTTTATAATATTTCCAAATGGATGTTAGGGATGAGGTTGATTCATCTCTAAACTCAGAGAATGTACAGAAGGTTAGAGGGATGGACAGCAATCTGTGTCTCCTCTTGGTTGTTGCATAATAGTATTTCCCAAGTTATCCAAAAGCAGGGTAGGTAGGCAAGCATTTGAGGCTCAAAGGACAGCTCTGTAGTCTACATTTCAAAGTAAGACAAGACTGGCTGTGGTGTCAATCAGAGTAGTGGGTGCTACAAATATGGTGAAGGAGAAGACACTAAATGCACTGGCCTCTGAAGACCTTCAGGTGTTGGTCATAAAACCATGGGCCACTTGCTGTCTTTGGCATGAAATAACAATTGCTCTTCCTTCAGAAATTCTTTGTGAAACTACACCTGTTTTATGAATTTTGATATGCTGCTAAAATAAACCTAGTGATGTAGGAATTTTTTCTCCCCATACTGATGGTATTTTTACATTAAACAAGGACTGATAAAAAGTGAGATTCGTTAAAATTAATTCCTAAATTATAATTTTCTATGAGGAAACTGAAAGAGATAATAGGGTTTGAAGGTGATTTCTTCTTTGGAAAATGAAACATAAGCTATGCTTCAATTCATGTGTCTTAACTCTTTCAATTATCTTAATGTGTACTAACGTATATTGTATCTGATAAGTATAGGTTTATAAGACAGAACCTCATCAATGAGCTATTCTTGAGTGCATTTGCATTTGGTTACTGAGGAATAACTTGTTCATGATCAACAATTATGAAACAGAGCATAGTATGAGATTACTTTTTCTGAACTAACGTAGCTCTTCAAACCCTCTTTGATGTATGTGGCTCTTTAGGTCTTAAGGATATATTAACGCATATGTCAAACTTTTTAATGTTCACTTATTTAATGAGAAATGTTTTCCTTTTTGTTTTGCTGTGGCTTTCCCCATGCATATCCACCCCTTAATCCTTTTTTTTTTTTTTTTTTCTGAGCAATGATTCTGTGTGTTCTTTTCCTATTTAAAATTTAAAGAGTTACATTTGGGAGAGGAACAATGTAGGGAAAGGAAACCCTGGAGTGTGTCTGATGTGATCGTTCTCCTCTGTGCCACCATTTTTCCTCCTGCTGTGGGAGCACTAAATGATAATGCCTGATACCTTTCTGAATAAAGCCTGACACAGTTTCCAGCTGTGAGCATGTGATCAGTTTTTATGTTTGATTTTTGCACACAAGTATACTACTGCAAGCATGTCCACAAACTACTTCACAAATGCTTAAAGGGGAAATTGCTATGGCCGGAATCAAACATTAAACAAACACTCAGTAATTGCATTAGAAAACCCTGTGTTTATTCCAGACAGCCATGTGTCTGAATACAGAATTAAAAAAAAAAATTAACTCATATTTTATGGTCAGGTGCAACCAGACAACCAATCCTCAATGAAATTTACTTTCAAGCTAATTTTAGTTTGAGATGAGCTATCAGAAAAGAAAAGAGATTCTATTATTCCCTATACTTTCTATAATGATTAGATATGGTTGTAATTATGCAATGGGTTGTTTTGCTTGTGAGGAACATTGATTCATCTGTCCTCTAGTATGTCACCTTGAAGTGGAGTCTCATAAGATGTCATTTTTTAGTTCTGATTTTTCTTGAAGCAGCATTTTGCACATACATAATCCTGGTTGTCATGGCATATTTTGGCAATATAATCTTACATGTCAAGCATTCTATTTTAATATCATTCCCATAATAGACAATGTGTATTTTTCTTGTTAATTTGTTGATATCCATAAAAAGCTATCAGACCAGTTTGTTTAAATTATAAAATAAGGTATTGTAAAATAAAAGCTAAATTATTAATATATGTGCTGTATTCTAATCCTACCACTGTCATTTATGAGGTCTGTGGTGTGTCATGATGATTATTAAACACCAAAGCTTATCATCTGAACTTCTAGTCTCACTGATTAGTGTAGAAAAAGAGGAAGAGGGGGTCCTGAAGAAATACTCTAGCAAACAGAAAGAAAAGTTATTTTATTTTTAGTGATATGATAGCTTAATTACTGGTTGTGGCTTAGCCACTTAGATATTGGAAGAGAGATACATAATTTATGAATAAATGGAAAGTAACTACACTCACATTAAAAAAGGAAAGAAGAAAGAAAGAATTCTGCTCCCATACTAAGTGCCCTGTTTGCTAAATCCCACTGTTGATTTCCAGTGAGTACCAGATCAGAAAAGGAGCTTGCTCTATTTTCAGGCTTATAATGCTAGATACAAGGGACAGGAATATTACATTTGACGTTGGCTTTTTAGGTGTTCATTGAAGTGTTACCTATGTCATCGTGGCGAAAGAATGGTGATACTGTACTTCTATAATGACTGTTAGCGAAAACATGCTTGTTGTTACCTTTAAACTCCAACCAAATAATTTTAGTGACTATTTGCTTTATTTTCTTGTAGAAAAATAGGATATCCTGATTATCGCAATCCTTGATAGGGGATTTTTTTCACTGTGTCCTTACTGTGGGTGACATTATTAAGTCAAGTACAGACATTCAGTCATCATCACAGGAAATCATTCAAATTCCAAAGGTAGATAAATGAAGGGGAGGGATAGCAGTCATTAAAACTTCTGCAGAGATTAGAAAAATTACTTACCAACATTGCTTTCTTCCTCAGTGTGCTGACAAAAGAACAATGTTAGTCATTCGCATATAGACTGACAACGTAAATTTCTGGGGATTGAGGATTGTTTCCATATCCCTTTTGCATTGTTGTCGCCAGTAACTTAACTTTCTCTGTCTCTCTGTCTCTGTCTCTCTCTCTCTCTCTCCCCCCTCACGCCCTCCACCCCTTTTACTCTCTCCCACCCCCACGCCATCCATCTCTCTCTCTCTCTCTCTCCCTTGCTAATACCCTCTGTCTCTCTTCCTCTCTTTGCATGTATGTATATAAATGTATCTACATATATAATAGGGAAATGTGTGTATATACACACATGTATGTAAAATATATGTTAGGTAAACATGTTAAATGCATGTAAGATAAATATGTGTTAAAACTTGTATATGAGATATATATTACATATACAGCAGGTTCCCCTTGTCCACAGTGTCACTCTCCATGGTTTTAGTAATCTGTGGTCAAAGTGGGCCCCAAAATTATAAGTGGACAATTCTAACACTGAACAATTTATGATATTTAAAAAGCTCTCCAGTCTGAGTAGCACCATGAACTCTCATGTTTCTGCTCGGCCCAGCCTTATCCTCCTGAGACATGAATCAGCCATCAGTGCGTGTCCCCATTATCTGCAGTGCCCCGTCCACTCCTCACTCCGCAGCATTCTCTGTTACCAGATCTATTGCCTCAAAATTGCAATGCTTTATGCAACTCTAAGTTTACTTAATAATGGACCCAAAGTAAATAACTAATGATGATCACAATGCAGATACACCAAAGAGAAGCCATCAAGTGCTTCATTTAAGTGAAATAGTTAAAGTTCTTGACTTAAGCAGAGGAAAATAGTTGCATAGTGAGATTGCTAAGATCTATGGTAAATTATTGTTGTTACTGTCTAGCTGTGCCTAATTTATAAATTAAACCTTGTCATAGTATGCTTGTGTGGGAAAAAATAAACACAGTAGGGTTCAGTCCTATCTACAGTGTCAGGCAGGCATCCACTGGGGTTCTTGGAATGCAGTGCTCCAAAGATAAAGGTGAACTACTGTAATTATTCAATGTATGTTAAATATGTATGCATATGGGATATCTTTATCATTCCATCTAACCCATCATCTATCTATCCATGAATCCCCTTAAAATGTGAGATTAACAAATGGTTATTTTTCTCCCAGTGGTATATTAAAACTTTTTTTACATGGTGTTTGGCAGTGATTGGGCATTGGTATAGGTATGTCCAGAGATTAAAAACTTACAAGAGTGGCTGAAATATAGGGAAAACAGATTGGGGGTGGAGAAAGAGTACAGAATTATCAGGTTAATCTGTAGCAGTTGGAACAAATTGGATCATGAAATATGCGTTTTATACTATACTTTTTCCTTTTGTTAATTGTGCACGCATCATATTTCCTATCACACACACCCCAACCTGCCATTCCCAAACAGCTGTCATACACTTGGTACTTTGTAATTTACAACATGCAGAAGCAGAAAAGCTGAGTAGCATTTCTCAGTGTGTTCTTTAAAGAAGGGAGACTTCCCTAGAGGTCTTCTTTGTCAATGTCCCTTCATACTTCACTGACTGAAGCTAAGGCACTGGCCTGCATTTCACCCAGTCACTCACAAGCGGGAAGAGCCTTTTTCCAAGGGAGAGAAACGGGACAGTGGTCAGTTCAGAATAAGAATGGATAGTCTTCCAAAGCTTTTCCCCCAACAATTCAAAAAAAAAAAAAAAAAAAAAAACCTTCTGTCCCGCCATATTTTGGCATTTGTTAGAAAATCATTGAAAATTTTGTCATCCAAATTCTGTTTGATACTGAAAGGTGACAATGGTGTTTAGGACTTTTCAGTTTAAATCATTTACTGTTTTTTGAAGGCTAAATTCACAAAATATAAACAGCCAACCTGAATTTCCTAGGAAAGTCCAAATTCTTAATCTGCTCCTATCACTATTGTTTCCCAGTTAAATAGCCAAAAGAGTCTGTCCTTCGAATGGATTAATGACCTGCAAAATTCCATTTAAACATAGCCATTCTTGAGTTTTATTAGTGGAAAACTACAAACTGGTCTGTGGTCATGGATTATTACAGATTCACTCCAGACTGCTGAATTGAACTCTGATGAACCTGCGACACTCTCCATTAAACCTCAAAATGAGCTTTCTCTTAATTGGGGAGTAGGAAAGGAAAGTAAACTGGTGACTGGTAAATGCCAGATTTGTGAATGAATGATTTTTTAAAATTTGGACAGAGCATTGAAACATTTGTACACATGCAATAAAATGAAGGGCAAGGCACTGGAGAAAATTAACTCTGCTCTGTTCTAGGTATTAGATATATAATATTTTAAATATGTACAATATAATGAAAAAGAAGGTAGTATTCTTATTTTTGGATGCTAAAATTGATTTTGGAAATGCTAAGTGACAAGTGTTGGAGTGAATTACTATGGTTCTAGAATTTAAATGAAAACATTTTATAGATATTTATTGAGCTGAGATATATATAGTAAAGGAGTTAGACATGAGTTTTGCCTTTCTGGGGCTTGCAATCCGGTGGAGAAAAGCAATAATGAAAAGATTCATATAAAAATAAACATTAGTATGAGTTATAACTATTTTGAGGGAAACAGCACAAGGTTTTCTAGTAGGGAACGTGTCACTGGACTGCAGGAACATGTAAGTAAAAATATGAAGAATAAGGAAATATTCTCCAAATAAGAATGGAAGGAATTCTGGTTCCTATGAGGAAGTGGCCTATGTTAAGGAGCTGACAACTTGTCGGTGCAACCAGAGTTTAGAAATTAAGGGACAGTGAGATGAGGCTGGATAACAGAGAACTCAAGCTTTGTAGCGCTTTTTGTACCATGCTATAGAAACATATTTCTATCTAAAACCCAGAGGAATAACCCTATGGCAGTGTAATGTCATAATTAGATTTAATATTCAAAGAATCATACCTGTTCCCGTGCTAGAAATGAATTGGAGGAATTTCTTTCATATCCAGAACATTCAACAAATATTTTAAATCTCAATGGTATGTGTCTAGTGTTAAGTAAATTGATTATGGATTGGATGTTGAATGATGCTTTAAAGGCAAAATAAATTTTGGTAGTCAGTACTGGAGAGACAAAAACCTAAGATGACTCTGAGAAAGTACTATAATATGATTCTAAAGGCAAAGTAAAATTTATCAGCCTTGATTCTCTATACTTCAGAATCTCAAGCTTTTCAGAATTATCTGCTGAAATTAAATTTGTTTTTTTATTTGGGTATCTTAGTTTTCTCTATACTGAATACCTGACTACTTGGCAAGTTAGAGTGGATGAAAGTAGGAGCTCAAAGTGTGCCTTTAGAGTAGAATTGAGAATTATCGCTGAGCAGTCTGCATTCTGTGTGCCTGCCGTTACGTACAAAATGTACGGTATTTAGCATTTTCCACTTCTTTCCCCCTAAGCAGAGACATTAGTAGGCTAATATTTTATGAGGGATGTGTCGATGACTTGGGAAGAAGTTACTGCCATTCACTTGTGTGTAAAAACAAGCGCTTTCTCTCAAGTGGCCATTTCCTCTGTATTAAGACTTTTCGGCTTACTGGCCTGCAAGTGAAGTCTCGACATAATTAAAATAAGAAAATAAGTAAATAACTGAAATGAAAGGTTACATCAGAGATCACTGAACCTGCTGCTTTGGCCTGAATAAGTCCCCTCACATTCCTACGTTTGAAACTTAACTCCAATGAAAGTGTTGGGACATGAGGTTTAAGAGGAAGTATAAATTTAGGATATGTGAACTTCACTTTCATGAGTGGATTAGAGTTGTTATCAAAGGGCTGCTCTAGAAAGACTGGGTTTGCTCTTTCTGCCATGTGAGAACATAGCAAGAAAGCCTTCCCTTCACTGAACGCTGCTGTCTTATCTTGAACCTCCGAACCTCCAGAACTGTGGGATAAATTTTCCTTCTTTGTAAATTACCTGGTGTGTGGCATTTTGTTACACAAGGATGAAATGCACTAAGATACCCACTCACTGTTGCAGTCCAAGCACGGCACCATTAAGCAGTCATGCTTTAACTTCATCAAGAACAGATAATACCTTTCCCCACTGGACACCCATATCTGCTAAATCCAGGTCAAACCCCTGTGATAATTTCCTTGCAGACAGATCACTATTTAAAGTGGGAAACTGAAAAAATAATATAAAATAAAATGGATAACTGATCCTTGTCTTCCCTGACAGACTTTTGATAAACGGACATTTGACCATGCTGTCCTGTCTATGTTTGCTCTTCATTTCATAGTTATCCATCAAAATATGGTGATCTTCCCTTTGTAGGGCAGCCTTTCCCAAATTTTCTTTAGATTATATTTGCCTTTTCTCCACCCTCCAGGCACTGTGACATTTATCACAACTGAAATTTTATAATCATTTGATTAATATCTACTTTGTGAGTTCCATAAAGTTCACAACAATATCTGTTTCTGTTTAATGGAATCCAGGATATATGAATGCAGCCAAGCGAAGGCAATTGACAACTCCATCAGTATCACAGTAAAATAGTATTTTAAAGATTTTTCTTACCAAGATTAAGTTTATTGTGAAATATGTCTGATTATTGGAACGCTGCACAAAGCCATCCCCTTTTTCACATAAATCTACTAAAATTGTGACAACTGACATCTTTCAGCCATTAATTTTAGCATCTTGTCTGTGACCCATACTTAGAAATTTATGTTACATCTTAAGTCTGTACCTACAGGCATTATATATGAATAAAAGTTTCATGATAAACTTCTCTTATACTATAAAAACTCCCATTCTATTACAAACAAGGATGTTGAACATAAACCCCAAAATTGATTGTAGCTTCCAGTAATGGGTCATGTTGGAATATTTGAAAAGTACTTGGATAAATTGTTGTTCTAATTAGGATTCTTCCCCATTGTGAAGTAAATCACTCAAAATTTAAATTATCTTCCCATTGATAGTATTGCATATGCTTTTTATTTTCTTCTTTGTACTATTCTGTCCTGTCCACTCCTCTCCCTTTTTTATTTTACAATTGAGTTTATTACATTTCTAATCAGAGAGAGATTAGAGAGATAAAGTTCTTTACTAGTGTTGTTATATTACTGGTATAATATATATGTCTGGGAAATTATAGCAATCTAAATTTTGCTTTCCTCTAATTTAATTCACATTAGTCTCATCTCACCAGATTACTCATCTCTGAATCTTCAAATAATTTTCCAACTTCTGATTTGTACCCAAAGAGCTATTATGTAAAACCAGTTTTCCAGCCCTTCTTTAGTAAAGTCTCACCCACCAACACCCTGTAAAAGCTCTGAATACCAGCACTGTGGGTGTCTTTTACAATTTAGCAATGCACTCTATTCCAATATGGATAATATAAAATACATTGTGTTGTTTGTGTTCAACATTGTTTGTTAGTATCACTATCAACATAGTAATGTTATTAATAGCATTGTCAGAAACAACAGCAATCACCAAGATAACAGTCTTAGCAACAGTGGCATTTACAGTATGCTATTATATTAATTATCACAGTGGATCTGACAGGCTGCTCCTAAGAATTCACATTAGTGAATAGTTTATGATTTTAAACTCAGGAAGAAAACTAGAAGATGCATCAATCCTAATATACCCTTGTCTCCATGTACCTCCCTCTTTTTCTGAGTTTAAAAAAACAAATAGGAAAGTGATAAAACCATTACCAAGCAAAATTTATTAATGGAATTAATAAGTTGTTAGCTGTGTAATAAAGGAATATGACAAAGAGTTGGTAATTTTTTGTTCCATAATGTCCTTTGGCTGGATACAAGTAATTCATCAAATAGAAATATGTATACCCAATGAGATGAAACCAGGAAAGGAAAGGAATTTGTGAATACTTAATATTTTTAAATATGATTCAGTTGAGAAAATATTTCTCTCTGTTGGGAAAAAGAATGGTATATCACCTGCTTAGCAGGTTTTAGAATTTAGTATGTGTGGAGCTGTTGTCATGACCAATAGGAGTGGGTTATTATCAGTGAAGTGTACTTCTGCTCTAAATGGTAGAATTGAATTTAACAAAGGGATTGTTTCCCTTTTGGATAGATTAATGGCTGATTGCAACTTATGAGAAGTTCTAATTCTGAGTCTAAAAATGTGTTTATGTACCATCCATAATTTTCTTTTCAATCCTATGTAACTGGGCAGATCTGAGTATTTGGCAAGTGAATTGTCCTTAATGTTTGAAGGTGTCTGCAATGTATAAAGTTATCTATTTGGTTACTTGCAATTTTAGTGATGCTAGAAGAAATTGCTTTATAAATTCCATCTTTACTCTTAGTTATCTGAAATAATTATTAGGTAAAAATATATTTGGATTTTGCCATTATTCTTTGATGGTCTGTTACTAAACTAGCTTCTATCAGTTATTGGTGAAAGCAAAGAATGTCTAAAATTAAATAGTGGAAATAATTATGGCTAAGTAGCAGCCTAAAAGTACATGACACATAACATACATGTTCTGGAGGTGGCATTGGAGAATGAATCTTTGGTCTTGTCCTGGGTTATATCTTTAGCTTTTATTTATTTATTTAGAGGCAGAGTTTCACCAAATTGTCCAGGCTAGCCTTAGCTTAATTCCTTCTGCCTCAGCCTATCTAGCTGGGACCACAGGTGTAGACCTGTGGGCTTGACAAAATAATCTTGTTTTGTGTTTCTTTTTGGTATTGTAAGGGTTAAATCTGGGTAACTAGTTTGAGAGCTAGTGCTGTATAGTTCAGTGATAAAATGCATCCAAAGCATGTGTGTCCCAAAGATTGGTCCCCTGTGTTCTCCTCACAATTTATTTGTATTGTTACACTTTTGTGTATCATTGTATTTTATGTTTACTTATTTAAAATTGTGTTGGGCTTTTTGAAAATACTGAGGACTAACTCATATTAGTCTTTGTACCAGAGAGTTTGTAACACATGGTTTGCGAGGCAAATTACCTTTATCTTAGGACTTAGGAGTTTAGTAAACTTCAGTATATTTAATATTGTGCTTCAGTGATAACAGGGGATTTAGAAAATTAAGTAGAAAAACAAATTCAAGTTTTTAATCAAATAAGAATTCTAAAATTGAGTTCACCTGATTCAACTTGAGCTGTTATTTTCGGAGAATTTGGCTTTCAATGTCATAGTATTAGTTGGAAAGAAAAGCAGTTAGTGACCAGTTAACAAATAATGGGGGGTGGGGGCGCGGATTTTTAATCTCATACTTTTCACAAAAATGAGCAGCTTTGTTCTAATACTCTGGAAAATTCCTAAAAAGTTATGCACACAGAGTCAGATAGAATGCACATTGCAGACGGCTGTGCCAACCTTACTGGTTCACAGATGGCAAAGTGTTAACAGAAACCATCATTTCAAGTTAAACTGTAAGGCCTAGTATTTAACTCACAAAGCATTTTCAGACTCACTCAGTTATTTATTTTTCCTTCTTTCTTGGGGAAACTCAGAATCACAGTAGTGCCCTCCTTAGCCTTCCAGGGTGAGGGGATTCGAGGCCTGGTTATAGTCACAGGACTCTCCCAAGATGACAGAGGTGGAGTAAGAACTCTGATGTCTCAGCTTCCAGCTCTGGCCCCTCCCCATGATCTTACTCAGCACCCAGTCTTCTCATAGAATCTCTGCTCATGCGTTTATTCCATTACAGCACTGTGCTAACCACTGGGATTCAAGAAGAGATGAAAAGTAAAACGATGGTGAGGGAACCCGAGGACCAACATGCTGCACTTGTTTTGGGATTAAGTTCTTGGCTACATGGGAAAGGACAAAGGGACTTTGATATTTATAATGAGTACTTATGCCTTTTTATCTATTAAAAACTGTGTCCTCACAGGGTGCAGTAGGGTCTGTTCTTAAAGACATCCTCTCTTGAGAGAAAACAGATTTGCCTCAAATCCTCCACAAAGCTTCTCTCAGTGTTTGGTCATTGTTACTAAATGAAAATTTATCACAGTCTAAAGAACTGGACAGATTTTAAAAACCCTCATGGTACCCACCCACCAGGAATGTTTCTCTCTTTGTTACTTCTCAGTTACTTGGCATGTTCCTGTGACATACAACAAACCACCATTAGAAGGGATTATATGATGAGTCAACAAGCATGTGAGAGATAGCAACCAAATGGTGACTCCCAATTACATGAAAAATTACTGTAATCATGCCTGCTGTAACACCCGTCTGTTGGCAAAGTGGTTGATCCCTTTGAAAAGCATTAAAAGAAGGCTCAGTGTATTAAATAAAAATCTCAGTTCTGCGTGTAATCATTAAAATTAACAGTTACTTAAAAAAAATTTCAATGGGTGTCCTGAAGGGAAACCTACTAGGCTATGTAAAGTAGTCACTTTGGAAATGTTTAACCTTTTGAATGTATTTCAGACATCATTCGTGTTGCCAAATTTGTTAGCTAGGAATTCACTAAGCAGATTTGTCAGAGACTGAGGCCATAATCTGTAAAACAGACATCAGCACGGAGATTAAAGATCAAGAGAATTCTATAGGTTTTGTTGGCATATGCCACGATTCCTTTTTAAAACTAAGTTTATTTTGTGTAGTCTGTAACCAGAAGCAAACGCTGTCTTTTTTGGCATTTAAAACAATAGCATTTCTTGCTGGGAAGGAACAAAATAGTTTCATTCACACACCTGGGGTGAGGGTGGTGGTGGGGAAGGCCAAGATGTTGACATTACTTTCTCCTTTCTTTCAGTCTACAATATAATTCACACATATAAGTTGTGAATGAAAA
The DNA here is from genome assembly GCA_004027455.1 of Hydrochoerus hydrochaeris. Lineage (NCBI taxonomy): Eukaryota > Metazoa > Chordata > Mammalia > Rodentia > Hydrochaeridae > Hydrochoerus > Hydrochoerus hydrochaeris. The sequence continues at coordinate 26,412 of PVLA01014077.1, forward strand.
ATCAAGGTCACAAGAGCCCTGGGTTCATTTTCTTCTAGCTGTGTTCTGAGGGAACTGGCCAGGCATCTTTCTCTTTCAAAAAAATTGTTCTCATTATGCAGGGCGCAAATGTTATAATCAGGCTTCCTTTTCTAACCATGGGTGACGTCTTTATTTCTAGAAAGCTTTCTATCAGCAATTTTCTACTTATAATATCAGTGACCAAAAACGGACTGGTACAGGGTTTCTGAGTCACTGTTGTAACCTCTGACAGCCTTGCTAGGTGGTTCTGAGAAAGTTGTGAAATAACTCTAAATTTGCATTTCTTCAATGAGGGTGTGAATCAGTCTCTCAGGACCTTCGACCTCTAACATTATGCGATTCTGTAAACATCAAACCTAACAAACTACAAATAGAACCTTCCCACTTGCAGAATAAAAAATACTCTACATTGACATAATATATTCTTAAATGTTTAACAGAATGATGGGCTGCTTCCCCAAACAGCTGCGGGGAGCATCCTGCTAGAAAAATTGGGAAAAGATGGAATTCTAAGTCACGTATAGCGATGCTCTTTTTATTTATTTTTTTGATTTCTGGAGTTTGGGGGCAGAGTTTGGTATTTATAACAGCTAAATATAGTACTAACGTTCCAGCACATTTACACTTTTCAAATCACTGTGTTTGAAATGTATAGTTATACTTCATAATTTTAACAGTACTGTAACAGAGAAAACCTAATCCATAGATAACCCTGGGACACAAAAAATTAATTTACCTCGATGGAAAGGGAGTTGCACACAATTTGTTTGGGAACTTTCAAAGGCGCTTACACTAAAGCTTTTCCAAGCCACTTTTAAATTATATCTTCATCACACAAATGAAATATCGCTCAGAGAATCGCTGACGGAGAGAAGTGGCAAACAGTCTCCCAGACTTTATTCAGTATTCACATCCAATCACATGGGTAAACATAAATACATCACAGTGCTTATTCCAACTCTCACAAGTTATCTATATAAAGACAAACTACCATATATTCTCTGAAATAGATTTTTCCTACATTCCCATTTTCCATTTTGCATACAGCATATTAACTGCGAAATTCATCTTCTTTTTTATAAAAAGCATATTAGAAGCCCTTCCTGGCTCTACCTATCAATTTCCATATTTTCTTGAGACAAAATCTGACACATTGAGACAAAGTTACTGGTAAATAAACATTCTAGGAAGCACTGAAAGAGGGCGTGAGTCTGACGCTGGATTGTCTCCTCAGTGAAGGGTAGGCTCCTACCCTGCTGGAGTCCTGGCCCGTCGTGGAGGAAGTCCAGTCTCTTCCAGTCCATCTTCCACTCTTGGCCCTCTGCAGTGCCTAAGAAAAGGGAGGACACACCTGCCAGCCATGTGCATGCTCACATAGACGCTAGGGGGTGTCCAAGGACCAAATGTGTCTCTCCTCTCCTTCAGTCCTTGTAGGTCCAGCTAACTCAAAGTGCAGGAGTTAAGGGAAAATGCATCCAATTAATTCCAAGCTTGTGCCAAAATGAATAATGTGGGGTCAGTTTCATCATCAGGCTCTGACTCCTGTAGATGTCTGGCAGCAGTTGTAACCTCAGGGTTGGGAGCCAGGACTGTCCCGTAGTAAAAGCTACAGGTGACAAGGGGCCTGGTACTCTTACCAAACGCTTTTTACCTGTGTGTTTGCCAGAATTTACATGTATAGAAAAGAGGTCATCACTTTTTCTTTCTTCAGTGTGTTTCACTTCAGATCTGTCCACCTTAAACCAGGATGGGGTAACTGTGAGGAGAGCTCTCTGCCTCCTTATTCTACTGTGCTCCAAATTGCTTTTTAATGTAGATTATTTGTTGATCATTACTTACCAGAAAACGTTTGCCCTTGCTACTGTAGAAACCCTTAGACCTTTGGGCTTGGGTCTCCTTCTGAATACCTATTACTTCTTAATTACGATGGTTTAATAAGATATGTCTTTCATTTTCATCTCCTGTCTCTCTTTCCCTGTAATTCTTCTCCCTTTGCTATTGGTCCCTAAGGGCGTGTTACCAGCTTTTCTTTATTGCTCCCATCTTCTCTTTGCCCCTCCTGGTGAATTAAAAAAATAAATAGAATGATTTTAAGGATGACAACAGTAATAATAAAGCCAGAAATTGCTTTCCAGCTAAATGCACTGATTGGAAGTCCTATTGAAAATCGCATAAACCTAATTGAAGTAGTCAACCCCTCCCAGAGAGGTCATGCTATGCTGTATTAAAATGAAGGTAAAACAAAGCTTGTGACATTTCTGAGTTTCCCAGACTCACTTTTCCTGAGACATATCGATAGTATTGACAATAGTATTGCATTTTGCTTCCCAATAACCTGAGCTGTCATTTGTGGCATTGGATAATTCTTTCTTAATAAAACCTTATTGTATCCTTTACCTATAATAATCAACCAAAAAGTAATCATGTTTTAACATGCAGTAATTGAAAATTTGGAATAGATAAAAATTGTAGCTATTCATTAGCCAATACCTGTGATCATTTAGATAATATGGATACGCTTTGCCCGCTGCAGTAGCTGTATAGATTTAAATATATTTCCTAAATATCTAGAAGTATTCAAATTGCTCAAGAAATATATTGTGGGAAATTATCAGGATTGTTGGGTCTGTATACAAAGATCTACTCTTTGAGTTCAGTTTGAACCATTTAAGTAGACTCTTCAAGAGTCATTCCTTGGCCCTAAGCTTTATTCCTGAAGTTTCTTATGTGAGATGGAACTATCAGATTTGATGGCAAAGCACTAGCAGCTGGGAAACTGCTCTTTCTCTCCCCTCTCATTTCCCAAACAATGTTTGCACTGATTAATACTATGCAACAAGACATGACGCAGAGATTGTGTTGGCATTGTGTTCTGATGACCCCACACATTGTGTGCGCTCTGTGGTTCCTTTTGCTGCTGTAGTTATATGGGTTTATCAGAAATTACATGTCAGGCTCCCGATGAGTGTAATTGTATGCTGATTGTGTATAGTTTTTTAAACCTCATTATTAGCCTTGTATGCAAACCAAATAAAAGGGAAGTTTAAAAAAGGAAAAAGAAAATAGCCTCCACTGGACGTCATGTCAGAGCCCAGGTGTTTGAGCCTGGATGCAGGGGGGAAACAAAATGTTCTCTCAGGGACATCTGCTATAGCCATGTGCTTGAAAAAGGCCCTAATGAATGGAGGGGGAAGGAGAGAAGCGGTTAGGGCATGAGGGGAGAGCGCGTGGCTCCGCTTTCTCCTGTCTCTGTTCTTTTCCTGTGCAGGATTCATTTAATAACAACGCAGGGAGGACACTGAGGGAGGTAGTATGTGTGCCCCATTCATTTCAACTTTCATTAATTGGTGCCCCCATGGCAATTTCTGTGAGTTCTGACCCTCTCCTTAGAATCACTCTTTTAGCAGAAAAACAAAAACACTTCAACTATGTAGCTCAAAATTCAGGGGGGAAATGGAAGGAAAGATGAAATGAACAGTGTTTTCTTGTCCTTCCCAAAGCTATGCCCTTCTGCCCATTGACACCTGAGCACTTTATTGGAAACTTCTAAAATAGTTATTATCTGGGGTATACATTCTTTGGACTCACAAGCAGGAAGCCCAGCAGGGAATGTTGAAGTATTACATACCAAGGACGAGGGCCATTAGAATTAGACTCGCCCTAATGTGGGGAGTACTTAGTTCTCTTTTTAAAACCTTTAATCAGTATACAGTGGTTCAGTACACAGATGTTAGCACCAGTGTGAAGGCTCTCTAATTGTAATTTAAGTTATCCCTGCCTAAGGGCTCCCAATCAAATTATTAGACTGTTGCAGTGAATCTGTGGCTCTCGGTTGCACCTTATGAGGGGGTATTTTCTGGAATGATGAGAAACTGGTTTCTCCTGCGAAGCAAATGTACCATTATGGACTTATTAGGTCCTTGATTAGATCCACAGCTGATAAGTGAGTAGACTTTTCGAGAGAAAATATTGTAGTTTATTTCAGTCTGCTTCAATCAGCCACTGGGTTGCAGAAAAGAAAGTAAATGAAATAGAACTAAAGGGAATATGTGTGCTTTTTTTTTTTTTGGAAAACTGGTTGTGAAATTTATTAATCAATCTTTATAAATTGCCAATAGCTCTTGAAGCATTAGAGGTTAAGGCTTTAGCAATTTGTTTTGTTTCTTGTTTATCCCAATCCCTAAAGGTGCTTTATAGTGACAGTTTTCTGACTGGACTGCCAAGACTGAAAGAGTTAAGTATTCACAGTGAAAATTAATTAAGTGGTCCTAGAAAGTAAAACTCTTAAGTTCCCTTCCTGAAACTCATGTTTATCTGATTTGCTTTAATAAGCAACTTGCTACTGAACTGGTTTTACCATACTTTAGTTTGAAGATAATTACAGAACTATAATCCACATTTTAGATACATATTAACTTTTCAGGAGATATCAAGTCAGGTACTTCTACCTGGCATAGAGCTTGTTTTTTAGGAAAGTGTAACCTGAAGAATAATTGGTTGGTTGCCATAATACCTTTTAAGTCTTTCTATTATGAGGCACTTATTTGATTTTAATTGTAGAACCATTGGTCATATTGAGTTCATTTCCCATTCATGTTGATTTCATGGGTCTCTCCATTAGTATTCAATTGCACAGTAATTAGTCATTAGTTCTCTGTGATGTCTTCAAGCATATGTACACTTTACATTTTTATTTTCCATTCAGTTTCTGGAATCATATTTTCTCTACTTGTTAAAGAAACAAAAGTCACAAAAATAAGACAAAATTCACATTGTGAACTTATTAAATATTTTGCCAAACAGCTCCTACTGAAGGCAGGGAAAACGACGCATTTAAAATGAAATGAGGCAGCTGCCTCACTGTGGTATTGGAAGTACTGAGAGGTCAAAACCTGGGACCTAAAACATTTAGGATCAGAGACAAGACAGAAGCTATTTAGTGAAATTTCAGGACGGCACTTGATCCTGTGTGCATCTGGCTAATTCTGATTAAAGCATCTTCAATTTCTGAAGAAAGGTCAATTCCCAACTTGTTACTAAACTGCAATAATGTATTGAATTTTGTCATTTTAACTAACTGGCTTCATAGATCTATTTTCCTTTATAAGAGAAAAAGTGTTTTAAAAATATATTGTCAGTGGATTAATTAATTCCAAATTTACTCTGTTTTAAGATCACATTTTATCTAAGGTACTTATTTGTTTAGCTCCCATGAAAAGTAAATATGTCATCTGTTGTAGTCTGTCACAAGCTTGCAATTTAAATCCATTAGAAAATTGTTCTTGCTTTTTATTTAAGCTGGCTTCATATTGTTGTCCTAATTAAATTGGAATCTTCTATCATTTAAATGTTAGACTTGAGAATGAAAGAAATTATTTTTATTCAGGTGGTGATTTGGAGTTCTCTTGGTGGAACTCAGAAATACTGCTTTCAGACTAGTTGAGTCAGTGTTCAAGAAACCATGGTTGCTTGGCTCATTTGCCTTTATTCTTTATTTGAATTGAGAAGTAAGAGGAGTTAGATCCCCAAGTTAAATGATCTTTTCCAGATAGACCAGTTCTGCAATAGACTACTTTTATCCTCCATTTTTATTTTATATGAGGGCTAAAGGTACTTTAATTCTTATGCCTTGTCTTTAAAAAAGTGTTTTAGGCAATAGTGTACATAAATGCTTCTCAGATTTTGATGTGCAAATGATTCTCTTGATAAAATGCTTGTACAATCTCAGTGAATCTGAGGTGGTTTCAGGATTTTTCATGGCTTGCAAGCCACCAGGGAAAACTAGTGTGATGGGTCCATGTTTTAATCTTTGTGCAACAAGAGCCTGAAATGATTAGGAAGCAAATGGGATGAATCAGAATAGGTATCTTTTAATCTTTTGAGTCTTGAAAAATCATTCTCAGATTTTATAAGTAAAATCCTAAACTGTTATTTGGACTTGAAGCATTGCTAAGATGCCACTTATTATTATTATTATTGTTAAAGTTTACTGTAAGAGGGAGGTGTGTGCTTTAAACTCAGCTTCCCATTTTATGCATACCCATTATGACCAGTTTCTCCACACATGAACACAGTTGCATGTTACTTCTGATTCTTTTTTGTAAATAATTACCTTTAATTTTATTTAAACATCTAGGCTTATGAAATTAATTTTCACCTCTAAATTTAGCAGAGGAAATCTTTCCACAGAATTGTATTTGGTGACTTAAAGAATGCCAATTTCAGGATCACAGGAAGCTGGAAATCCCCAAATATTCAATATTCAAATTGGTTTAACATCAGTGTCTAGAAAATATGTGTGGGGGGAGGAGATCTAACAGCACATAGTTTCTTTCATTCCTGTGGCACAGGTCTGCAATTCTTGCTTTTGTTGTTTCTTCTGCACATAGTCTCAACTACAGATTGGTTTGCAAATTGAGTTATTGTCTATAAAACATTTGCAAATCTATTTGAACTCTAAATTTTCTCTAGTTTTCATAGAACAGACTTGAATAGTTGTTACCCGTTTGTGAAGTGCAGTATTTTTCACCGTCATCTTTTCCTCTGTG
>PVLA01014078.1:0-32907 GCA_004027455.1 Hydrochoerus hydrochaeris
GCTTGTTGAGTCTGGAGATGTTGCAGAGACTCTGCTAGTTCTTTCCTATTTTTCTCTGCCTCAGACAGTTGAGGGCCAAGTTGGTTTCTTTGTTCTTCCATGGTCTTGAAGGACGCATTTACCCGAGCACCACAGATCCCTTTCTCCAGAGGCACATTTGGCTGATGACCTAAGCCAGGACCCTTTTCCAGTTGACTCTAGACTTCCTGCTGTGAGTTCCCAGTCTGTGTGGTGTCTTCTGGGAGCCCAGAAGGCCAGCCTGTGGTGATGCTGAGCAGCTGCTCGGTCAGAGCCTTGACTTGCTTTCCTTTCTTCTGTAGCAGTTGTTGTGCTCGAGCCTGGGAGTCTTGCAGCGCCCCTTTCTATGAGGTGAGTTCACCCACTCATTGCTTCCACCGTTGAGCTTCCTGGGAAAGCTGGGAGTGGCTTTCCTGCTGTTGGGCATTCTCAGTCAGAGCCTCTGCCATTGGTCTCTGGAGCCACTTTTTGCATGTGTTGGACAAGGCGACCTTCATTTCAGCTATTTCAGATGTGAGAGAAGTTGATTCTTCAGCTAAGTTCCAGATTCTGTTGGAAATGTCTGCCATCTTCAATGGCTGTCGTTGCAGATGCTCTGCTTGCTCTTCCTTGAGCTGTTTGAGGAGGAAGGGTATCAACCCTAGAACTTTGGGTCTGTCCCTTGACAGCTTCTTGTTGGTCACCTCCCGATGCTGCCCTTCCCTGGCCTCCTCTTCCGGGCGGGCCTCCTTGAGAGCTCTCTTGGTGGCTTCATATTGTTTCTGCAGCTGGCTGAGTTTTTCCACGTGTTGACATTTTTCCTCAACGAGTCTCGCAAGCTGGAGAGCGAGCCACTTTTCTTTCCTCAGGGCCAACCAACTTGTAATTGAAAGAAAAGTTCTCCCTGCAAGTAAGACGAGGGTCCAGAGAGCCACAGTGGCTGCCCACTCCATCACACAAGGCTGTGTGTGAGGAGTTTCCTGAGCCAGAGTACTGGCCTAGAATGTTCAGTGTTTGGTCCAGTGCCTGGCAAAAGGAGCGGCCCCCCGCTCAGCTGGTTAGGGGTGAGTTTAGAGGGACATGGGGGAGCAGGATCTGTCAGGCATCAGGGACTCAATTTCCCTCTGCCCAGATCTTTGGGGGCTCTGGTTTTGCTCCCTGCCCTGGAACAGCCGAGGGCCCCACATCCCCACAACTCTGCCATGAGTCCATCCTTACATCCCCACCCCTTCCTGTTGGTTCCATCTGGGCTGGTGGTGTTTCCTAGGGGGAAGGAGAATTAGTTTTCCCAAAAGTGTGCGCTGTGTCTGTCCATGTCTACGCAGTACATCTTTCAGAGCCACGTAGCCTAAAATACCACCAGACCACACCTCTCCTCAGTCACTCAAATGGTCTTGACCAGGAAGAAAATTCCTTTGTTCACCGGGATCATCTCTCCTGCCATCCTTAGATGTTTTGGTCTCAAATTGATCCACACAAGCTCAGCTTGATTTCAGTGCTGTCTTCATTTACCACATGCTGCCTGTTCTTTTGGGTGCTCTTGACCTCTTCTTTTTCTTCCTGGCCATATTTTCCTTTCAGATCTTGTTTTTCTTCGACATCCTTATTTGAAATGTTACTCTCATTCTCTATACCCTCCCTTACTGGATTAATCAACTTGTGCGTTTTTAAAGTGTCTCTTCTTATCTGTCACATCTATGCCTCCGTCCCAGGTCATCCCTAAACTCCAGCCCCATATGACTGGTTCATATGAAATACCTTCTCTCAGTGCCTCAGACTCTATCCCAAACAGAATCCATCGTGCCATTGGCTCCTCTCTCTCTGTGTCTGTCTCAATGTCTGTGTGTCTCTCTAACTCTCATTCTTTTTTTACTTTTGCAGGACTTTTCCATGAACCTTATGGCTTTGTTCTTATCTGGAATGTTCTTCCAATCAATTTGTGCTCACTTGCATAACTTTTCTCATTTAGGCATATTTTTTTGAGAAGCCTGTGTGAACTGCTCCTTCTCTAAACTCCTGAACATCCTGCTCACATCCCACCATTGAACACCCTGGTTTAGGTTAATGCCTTGTCTTCCTGCCATTGGGCAGTGTGTTCATAGAAAAGCAAGACTACATGCAAACAAATTCATCACCTTACCCTCGGGGTATGGGAGCACAAGGGACAAAGGCCTGATTCTCGTGCAGAAGGCAAAATAGTAATCACATGTGTGGCCAGGAAGCCGGGCTGGCCAGCAGCAGCAACTGCACTCCTGCTTTTTCTCACATCTGTCTGCTCCTTTCATGTGCCAAAACCTTCATGGAAACACTAGAGTCAGGCGCCTCTCTGACACCTTTCTTTGGAGCTGCCCTCCCAACCAGAGGGGTTTCCTTTATTGTTTCTAATGAACCACACCTGCTCTATTCCCCTACTGCTGGTTTGTTGACTTCATTCTTCTGTCACCCTCAGGACTACAACCCAGGAAGAGCAACCTGGTTGCAACTATGCTGTGCAACACGCGGCTTGACTGGTTTGTGTAAAGCATGGCAGAACAGCCGGATCCCAAACATGGTCTCCTTCTTCCCTGTCCTTTTTACATTCTAGGGAATTGGGCCGTCTTGTGGGCAGTTGGACGCTCCCACATCACCTTCAGAGGTCAGGTCCTTCATGCCCAGCCTGCAGTCCACCATGAGATGAGACATCAACTCTCTTGTTGGTCTCCAGCTCTGCCTTTTCCTGGGTGACCTGAGAGCATGCCATCAGAGCCCTCCCAGAATTCTCTAGGAAGAGTTGAGCCACAGCCTGGGGCTTTTCTTTCTTTGCTAGTGTTACAGATCTCACTCCTTTGTTCAGATGGGTCTTGATAGATTTATGGGTGCAGAAGCTGGCTTGGATCCTAGGCCATATTCTCATATTCTGGTCTCCAATCCCTGAAGTGTCTATTGCCCGGGCCCTGTCCTAACACTAGTACAGCTAGCATCTAGCCAGCAACCCTTTTAGATTCTCTGAGAAATGTTTGTGAGGACAAAGGTCAAGTTAAAGGTCAAGTTAAAGAAGATGGCAAGGTAGAAATGCATGAGGTTAGTAAATGAAAATTAGCTGAGTATTGTGTACATGAAAGTATTCTACTTAGTTTTTTCATCTGATAAAATATTCAGTAAACACTTTCCTCTCAGGATCCACATGTATCATAAAAGTGTTCAACAGCTGTTTGAACATATGTCATATGTCTTTGGTAGCAAGTAGGTAGATTTTGATCCTTAGAGCATTACATATCATTGCAGTGAGGATGCCAATGGAAAAATGGTGAATTTTGGTTAGGTAGTCTAAAAGGCCTTTTTGTCTGAAAGTATTTTAAGGAAATAGAAGCATTTGAGGATTTTAGGTGCACTTCACCTCATCCAGGCTGCAAAGCTTGGCAATGCCAAGGCCCAGAGCATCCTAAGGACACGTGAGTCTGTGGTTGCTGTGGGCACATTCAGGGGTGTCCTCAGACACTCTGTGCTTGTTTCCTCTGGGGCATATTCTTTGTATTGTCTGTTCAGAGGTGTTTTTTCCCTGAATTGAGATGAAAAATGGAATTCATCTAAGCTATTTGGCAGCATTACTACATTAATTTTTTTTGAGACAGCGTCTTGCTTTTTACAGGCTGATCTCAAACTTGTGGCACTTCTGCCTCAGCCTCCCAAGTGCTGGGATTATGGTGTGCACTGCCTCATCTGATTAGCATTGCCTGTTTTTTTTTGAGACAGGGTCTTGCTATATAATTCTGACTGGCCTCCATCTCACTATGTAGCCAAGGCTGGCATCATACTCACTGCAGTCCTGCTGTCTCAGCCTCCCAAGTGCTGGGATGCCAGGCATGCATCCTTTGGTTTTAGAGAGAATAAAACCAAACAAAAATAAAATAGAATAAATCCAATCAAAATAAGACAATGTAAGTGACATAAGATTTCAAAAGTAGGTAATAGGAAATCAAGAATTGTTACCATAATGCCTCTTGTTTTCTTCAAAATAGCTGCCATGCCTTCAGAGATAGTACAGTCAAGCAAAACAGAATAGAACCAATAAAAACAAAACAATGAATGCAGTACAGGACTTCCAAAAAAGACAATAGGAAGTCCAAAATGCCTACCATAATATATCATCTGTGAAATAGCTGCCCATGCCATCAGATACAACAAAAGTCAAATCAAATCAAACAGACTAAAACCCAACCCAACAAAGCAATGAGAATGATACAGAAGTTCAAAACAAGATGATCAGGAATTAATAGTGGCCATAGGTGCTTAATTGTTATCCTCTCAGTAGATGATCAGACTCCCAGGTTTAGGCCTGCAAGGCAGTGAAAGACTAAACATTGCAAGCATTAAGTTGTGTTTTACCTCATTAAGTATCATCACAGCCTGTGTTTCTCTGAATCAGCCAGTTGCTTCTGGGGTGGGGTATGGGGTTGAAAATAGGATGCTGGCTCTTGTCTCTGCCCACTGGCAGTAAGGGGCTGTCGTCCATCCCTCCCCCAGTCATCCTGTGCATGGTGCCGACTCACAGACTTCTAAGTTAACTGGTAAAGAATTTTGCTGTATTTACTCCTTATGATGTGGCTGATTTCCTCTCCTCTAAGGGAAATATGTGTTTATCAAATAAGTGACTTCTCTGCAGTCTCTGCTTTTACAGGGATTAGCTGTTCAGATGAAAGCCCACTCCCCCTTAACCTCATTCATTTTTTGACCAAAAGAAGATAATAGTATAGACATGGCTGTGGACAGATAATTCTTCACACTTAGGCTGCAAGAAAGGACCTGTATGGATCAGGATTTAATTCTATTTTGTGCTGGTAGCTCACATATGTAAAATGAACCAGTGCTTTCCTTGTTTAAAAGTCTTCTTGTCTTCCCTGCCAAGGGTGAAAGTGGCCTTGTGTTTATTTGTGATGTGAGAAGCCAGGGTTCTTTCAGAGCCACACCTAGTCTTGCTTTTGCCCTTACAAAAAGAGGAGAGGCAGGAGGGATCCCTGTATCCTGTACAAGGGGACAGTCTGTCCATCCAGCCAGTTGGGAACAGGGAGCTTATGGGCTGGATGTGGGCCCAGCCATATAAATCTTTTCCTAGGAGGCTGGGTTCCCAGTGGCAGATTCCATCATCTCTCCTGGCTCTTCTTTGGCTTCAGAATGCACCCTCAGGTGGTCTGGATGTCATCCTAGTGGTGGTGGTATCTTCACAGGGTCAGTACTGATGTGGATCCACCAAGTGAGGGCAGGAGTTTGGTCACCATGTCCACAGGAGGGCAGCAGAGGAGCAGCAACCTACTCCTGCTCAACCTTTGCCCGAAATAGGCTTCTGCTGCTTCCCCACACGTCTTGTACCCTCTTGTGTTGGTTACCATCTCCCAGAGGTCTGATGAGTTTGGGGTTGAGTGCAATGGGGCTGCTGCTGTGGTATGTGTTGGCAGTGGCCAGATGTGGTCATGAGGTATGACCCCATCTGTGCTATTGTCTGTGGAGGCTCCCCTCTTAGGTTGCTCTGTAGGTGTGCCTTGGGCTGGAACTACACATACCCATCATAGTGAGAGAGAGCATGGTGTAGTTCTACCCAGACCAGACACAAGTCAAGAATGTTGATGATGGTGCCAGGGGAGTCTGGAACTCCTGCTGGTGCCTTTGGCCTGCCACTAACATCAGGCTGTGTTCTGGGGACAGCAGGCCTGTCAGCAATGCTGCTGTGAGCCCACCTTTTACCCTGCCCCTTTCTCAGGGCCCAGGAGACTTGGAGAACAGATTTCAAGTGTTTATTTAATCAACAGGAGAGGCTTCTTCACACAGTATCTTTCGGGATGGCTGGGTGCACAGCACTGAGTTGTAACAAGGGCCTCCCATATTTCTCATTGGCATTGTGGCTGGTGGGGCAGCCAGGTTGCATCTTGGGCAGAAGCAACAGTGAGAAGAGAGGAAGGAGAGATGGGAGGCACCTGAAAGGGGACAGAAAAGCAAAGATGTCAACAGTGGGGGTGGAGGTAGGAGAAAAGCAAGACTGAGACCCCAAACCTCCATGCCCAGGTGTCCCATCAACCCCTGCTGGGCCATACTCACTGCCTGTTCAGTTGGGGATGCAGTGCTCTGTGGGAAGAAGGAACATTACAGAAATCAGGAGTGCATGTGCTTTTGTACCTGGGCGTGTGTGTGTGTGTGTGTGTGTGTGTGTGTGTGTGTAATTTCTGGCTGCCAGGACCCCTGTGCCACCTATAGTGTCTCAGATCCAGCCTGACCCAACTGCACAGGTTCTGGGAGTTCCTGATTTAGGGCCTCTGCATGGTTTCACCTGCGGTGTGGGCCTCACAGCTGCTTGGAAATCATTGTCTGTATCTTGGCTGCATTCTGAGCCACAGCAACCTCTCAATCAGTACCCCTGACTAATGTGGCTGGAATCTGTTCTTCAGGGAAGGTCTCTTGAAAATAAGGACATCTCCCATATTGGGAATAAGCAGGCCCCAGGGGAAGGGGAGGATGGCACAGGATGGGAAGACCCAATTTATGGAGAGGAAGTGGCCCACATTACAACACAAGGTGGCGGAGGGCAGTGAGACTGGTGAAACCTGAACCTGGACCTGAGACTGTCACCTGGGCAGACCTTGGCTACACTGTCAGGGGCAACACTTGGAGCCAGGACTCCTGAGGACCCTTAGACCCCAGGGTGGGAGTCATTAGTTCTCCAGTAACTGGAGGAGTGTGGTGAGACTCTTCTGACCCTTTCCTTGGTAGGATAGCATCTGGCCTGGAATGGAACCCACATTCCCCACCCTCTCTGTAGGTGATTATTACCTAGAGGCTCAGTGATGATGACATTCTTTTGGAGGCCCAAATACTCGGCAAATTTGACAAAATCCTCCTTCAATTTTGGACTCAGGTCCTTGGTCCTCCCTGTGGCCAAGATGATAATGAGTTGGCAACAGAGAGAACTGTGTCATACTTTTTGTGTCTTGAGTCAGGGTCTTGCTACAGAGTTCAGCTGAGTGGCCTTAAACTCACACTCTCCTCCTTGGGTGCTCCCAGAGTTGGGATGGTAGGCATGTGTCACTGTGCGTGACTCACTCCATAAATAATGTTGAGTGAGTGAGGCCTCAGAGACCTTTCCCCTGGAGGGTCTATGCACAGACTTCCTCCCTGATGGGGGCATGTAATGGAGAAAACTTTGAAGTCTATGTCAATAGGGGACCCACTTCCAAGTGTGACCAGGGAGGAACTCTCTAAGGGGATGCAGGGATAACGCACCATAGAGAGAGAATGTGTAGAACAACGTGGTTGTGAAATCCGACTCAGTGTACACCAAGGCGTACTCATCATAGTTGGTGTCTACAACTTTGACGGTGTAGCTTCGTAGTTCAAAGACCTCTGTGGTGTGGTTGGAGAGAATTGTTTCTGCTGTGATCTGGAGGAAGGGACTGTGCCCTTCCTCCAGACCAGTCATCAGGGCCTTCACCACAGAAGGCAGCATCTGTGTGTTGAGGCAGAGACCTGTGCCCTTTTGGGAGGATTCTGCCCTCCGAATTCCACTGATACTACCTGCTCCTCCCCCAGTAGGAACTCACTTGGCAGCTTGTCCATGGTGTACTGGCCAGGCTTATCACTCGGTACAAGTGTTCTGATCCAGTTGTCACAGACTTCTTCCCAGGCGGAAGATATCCCTCCCCTGGAGGGAGACATGTGGAGAGGTGAGCATGGTGATGACATGGACTTGGTCCCCCTGGGCTTGATGAAGCAGGTCCAGGGCTAACACAGGACTGTGAGGTCTTATCCAGCCAGACCATGACATCATGTCTTCCACCACTGCAGGTGCCCAAGCTATCCTGTTCATGACCCTGACCTTCGCTTCTGAGCCTGGTCTGATTTGGGGGCTGCTCCACCTTCCTCCAGCACTCACTGTCCACCCCCCACTCACTCCCCAGGGCAGCGTGTACCACACAGAGTCCCCAGGCACTGAACACTGCTCTTATGTTCCTTCTCCCCATTCCCATCTCTGCTGGCATTTTAGGCATCCACTCTTCTTATTCCAACCAGTATCCTAGAACTTAGACCAAACCAACTTAACAACTGAGTCCATCCCAAAGTTTAATACAGAGCCAAGTTGCTCAAAACCTGCTCTCCTTGTATCCCCAACCTGAAATGATGTGACCTGAAATGTACCCAATGGCCAGCGTCTGTATGTATTACTCAGGATGAGTCCAGGTTCCCCACGCTGTGTCCTCATAAGTCCCTCCTGTGTCATCTCCCCCTTGGGATTGGCCAGCTTTATCTTCACAGTTCTTCCCACCTCTCCTGATGCAGCTGTGTCCAGATTATGGCTTTTGCAGGATCCTTAGACCAGGGTGAGATGCCCTAGAAGCTAGCCTGGGAGTGCTCCTCCCTTCCTGGCTGCTTAGCAGCCCCTGCTCATGTGTACAAGCTGGTGCCTGGCTGCTTTGTTGCCTCCTAGGCTGGGGCTTTCACACTCAGAGTCCACTAGTGCTTGAACCCAAAACCATTGCTCTGAGCTAAATCCTCAGCTCTTTAAATTTTTTTTATCTTGAGACAGGGTCTTATCACGTTGCTCAGGCTGTCTGCTAATTTAGAGTCTTCCTGCCTGAGCCTCTGGAGATGATCCTGCTGGGATCACAGGGAGGTTGGTTCCTCTACAGTTACTTTCCTCCTCCATTCCAAGCCCTAAAGGGAAACCTGGGTGTAGCCTCAGCCTGGACCTAATGTGGCTCCTCTGGGGCACGTTAATCTTTCTTCTTTCTTCTTCTGGTTATATGTGTTTGTACTGGAGCCAACCATGAATGCTAGTGGAAGAGAGAGATTAAGAGAGACAGCAAGGGAAGGGTGGAAAAGATAGAAGGGAGAAGGAAGATAAAGGAGGGAGGGTGGAAGATAGACTTGGTGCACAGTGCTAAGAATGATGACAGTATCCCTCTGTCATTGTCACTAATTGGCTGAGCCATAGTTATGCCTCTCAGACTTCTGGGAGGTGGTAGATTTACCTGAGCAGGGTGGAGGTGACATTGTAGCTGTGGTCATCTTTCAGCTGATAGAAGATGCTGAACATGTTTATCTTTCGTTTTCTGTTCAGTACTAAGTTGTCTGTCACTGCTACACCATACCACCTCCCCTGGAACTGCAAGGGTCTGATGACAGGTAGTGCCCAGAGATAGCACCAGAGCCACCCCTCCCATTCTGTCCCTGCTGGTACCTCTGGGCATCAAGGCCAGGGCTTGGGGCTGTTACAAGCGACTAGCAGGATCTGGGACACTGGAGGAGGAATTAGTGCTGCGTTGTCAGGGATGGGACTGCCCAGGCCACATGACTGGTGGAGGGAGTTCAGTTTTCTCATCTGTGCTGAGAGGCCAAAGATGACCCAACCTGGCATGGCCTGGATTTGACTCCTTCTGTTTTACTCCTCCCACTGACAGTAAGGTTAAATACCTTTGCCTTTCCTCACCTTGGTTCTCATTGTCCTACCTGTAGGCCATCCCTGAAGCTGCCCTTTTAAAACCTTACCAGTTTATCCTGGAAATCTGGCTGCAAAGGGACATCATCCAGTTCTAAGACCCGGTCTTTGTAATCAGTCTGGGCGTGGATCTTCAGAGCCCCCAGCAGGGTAAGACACAGGAGAACCAGGGCCATGGCTTCAGGGCAGCTGTTAGTCTGGCAGGCTTGGCAGGACAGCAGCTAGAGAATTCCACCTGGGCACTGTATATATAGGTTGACTTGTTGCTGCTCCACCTACAGTGGGCTGATTCATCTTTTTTTTTATCTCCAGAAATGGTGATCCAATTGCCATCAACTCCTTTAGAAACATGTGATGAGACATGTCCCTCTTTTCCCCATGGTCAGGATTGTGCAAGACAGAGAGAAGGGAATGTGATAGAGAACAGGAGAGAAATTGCCAGAGCTACACAGACCAGTGTGGACAAGAGCTCCCTCTATGTGCTCACAGTGTTTCTTCCCTTGTGAATGACCCCATTTGTTGGGT
Source organism: Hydrochoerus hydrochaeris (assembly GCA_004027455.1). Taxonomy (NCBI): domain Eukaryota; kingdom Metazoa; phylum Chordata; class Mammalia; order Rodentia; family Hydrochaeridae; genus Hydrochoerus; species Hydrochoerus hydrochaeris. The sequence goes on from PVLA01014078.1 coordinate 9,983, forward strand.
CCCAACTCAGGTCCTTTCAAGCACCACCTCTGACTTGTGTGGCCAAGGTTGCTGTGTGAGTGGCAAGTCCAGCATCCCCACCTGTACCTGCATAAAGCAATGCTTGCACTGAGTGTGGTGGTGCCTGCCTCTAATCCCATTGTTCAGAAACCTTATGCAGGAAGGTTGTCATGAGTTCTAGGCCAACCTGCACCATACAGTGAGTCCAGTGGCCCCCCAAACTGTATAACGAGATCTTTAAGTAGAGAAAATAGAAGCAAAGAAAGCTTCAAGAGAGAAGCATACTCTATCTCATGATTCCTGGTCCTCTTCTTGGTTCCTATAAAGGTGAAAGAGTGGTGGGATGGCTGAGAGTGGACATTCTGGAGAGGTACGGGGCAGGTGTCTGTTCTATCCTTATGGATCCCAGATCCTGCACCTCACAGGAGGCCCTGGTCAGGCTCTGGAGCAGGTGAGATGCCCCGAGCCCTTCTCCTCCCTCATTCCTTGTTTCTGTTTTCAGGAGCAGTGAGAAAAGCAGGGGGCTTTTGGTGACCTGACCTGTCTGTGAGCACAGTAGGAAGAGACCCTGGCACTTATGTATGTGTCATAGATGTGTCAGCTCAACAGAGCCGGATGCTGAGGCTGCAGCCACAGTCTACCTGGCACAGTGCGTATGTGGGGCAGGCATGTGCCCAGGGAAAAGTGGGCTGCCCTCTGCTGCTGTGTACACCAGTTGCTGTGGGTCATGTCAGAATTTGGCCTTTGTCTTGAGAGGTCATTTCAAGCAATGCTATATCTTTGACTACATCTTTGGGCTATGGACCCCATTGACATGATCCTGGGGTGTCAGGACTGTCTCTGAGCTGAGTCTTCCCAGACTTGTCCCTGAAGGAGGCTGTGTACTCCCTGGGATTCTGTCCAGTGTCACAGAGACAGTGTTGACCCTGTGTCCTGTGTGCTGTCACCCTCAGCTGGTTCACACACAAAGGCCCTTCACATGCTGGATGCCTCACCTGGGGCTGGGCTGAGGCTTCACATGGCATTACTGATGCTTGGGCTCGATCTCAGTGTTTAAAGTTTCAAGCCCTAATGTTTAGGGCCTGCAGTGGGGTTCTGAGATGGTGGACAGGACGCACCGTCAGTCCACTTCAGGCAGTCTTGCAGTGTACCTCGCCCCAAACACCCAGGCTGGATGGTGAAAAGGCAGAAAATGAAATTGAACAAAATTGTTGCCACCAGAGCCTGTCACCTCCGCTGCTTTCACTTACCTCACTCAGCTTTAAGGGCTCCAAATCCATTACTCTCCTTCATCTGGAAAATTCTTCTCTGTAATCAGGGTGGTTCAGGTCTGTGATCTCAGCATTTAGGGAGCTGAAACAGGAGGATTACAATTTCCAGCTCAGCCTGGACAACTGAGCAAGAATTTATCTCAAAATAAAAAATAATAAAAGGTCTAAAGCTGTAGCTCAGTGTGATGGCCTGAGATTCAATACCCAGTGGTGGGAAAAAAAGATAGAAAGAAAGAAATGCAGAATTTTGTGTATGTATGTGTCATGTCCATGAAGCCATCTTTAGGGGTCTCCCAGAGCAGAAGAGCAGCTCCCTTTGCAGAGAAAGAGTCCGAGGGTTTAGCAGGAGGGCAGAGGAGGTGAGGGTAAGACAGAGATCTGTGCAGGGCCCATTCTCTCAGCACTGTTGCAGGCCTGCCTCGGAGCCCTCAGCTCATCTCTAGCTCTCTTCTCATCTCTGTGGTCTTTACCTTTCTTGACACCTAGTAAGGTCTTTTTACTCTCTTTCATTTGGCTGCCTCCTGCCTGACATCCTTGTCCAGCCCTGGATTTGGGGATTGAGAGAAGAGGATGAGGCCTGGTGAGAGATGTGCCGTCCAGGGGTTGCCTTGTCTCAAGCAAGACCTCATAGGAGGTCCAGTCAAGTTATGGCCATGAGTGACATAGAGGCCAGCCCAAAGTATGACCCATTTCTTCCAATCTGGGCAGGAGCCAGAGAGAGAAGAGACCTGCTACTGTGTTGTAGGTTCTGCACACAGGATGGGAGGCCTCTAAGGGCTGGCTTCAAGGATTTGTCTCCTGTGCACCATGTTCAGATTCTAGGGAGGATATAGTCAGGGGGTTTGTTCCATGCAACAGCTGTGAGACTCCACACTAGTTGGTTTCCTGATGAAACTGACTGACTCATCTCCTCTTAGGTACACTAGATCCTGGAGCTTCAGCCTCTGCAGATTGCCTACCTGCTGGGCTGTGTCTTGGGTGGGGTCAAAAGGCTACACTGCCCAAAGCTTTGGCATTCGAGATGGTCAGTACTACATGTGTGGCACTGTGCACTGGCATGCCAGGAACTCACGTCTCCCCTGGGTCACTTGTGTGTTTTAATGGTGATGGTGAGCTGATACTGCAGGGCCATACCACCAGCTCCCACAGTGTCTCCCTGCTAACCGTGGGTGGCTATTATGAGACCTCAGCAAGGCCCACAGATTTCAGGTGAAGTTCCTGCTGACAGAAACCAGGGCTGGGCATCCAGAGCTCTGTTTTGCAGTAGTTCCAGCTGCATTAGGTCTATACTACAGTTTTCAGTGGACAGAAGCCAGAAGAATTTTTTTTTGGCTTTTGGGACAGGGTCTCTCTGCAGTTGAGGCTGGCCTAGAGCTCACTTTGTAGCCCAGGCTGGTTTTCAACTCACAATGATCCTCCTGCCTCAACCTCCCAATCACAGGCATGAGCCATCATAACTGGCTGTCAGAAGAAATTTTGAGCCAGCATAAAGGAAGCTCTCTGGAGAGAGATCTGGGTGACCTGTGTTCAGAGGGACCAGCCAAGTTCAAGCCTAGTCATCTACCAGAGCACAGAGAACTGCTTCCTGGCAATTTAGGACTTGTGTCTCAGGAATGCACTGTGTAAACAGAGTCCAGCCCCCACATGAGGGACACAAGATAAGCATCAATGTGAGTCAGCGGGTATGGGATGAGGGAATAGGTTTTACAAAGAGTAGGGAAGAACAATGCTGACTATAAGTGACTAGACTTTGACCTTGGCCTAATTGGGGCCCCTCTGTAGACCCATTCTGAGGAGGCCCTGTTAGTTACTTTTCTCATTGCTGAGACAAAGTACTGACACCCAAAGTTAAATGAAAAAAGGTTTATTTAGCTCACAGTTTGCAGAGATTTCAGTCCACCATCAACTGACTCCAAGGCAGGATGACATGGCAGACAGGCATTACAGAGGAGAAATAGTTCATGGGTTGCAGAAGGTATCATAGCAAAAAGGAGCAAACCCAACTCTTACTAAATTAAAGTGACTTGTATTGTCCCTTGCTTGCTTTGCTACCTTTCAAAACTGTTATGACATAAGCAACACTTAGAGATGGACTAAGCATCTTTTGCATAAAGGGATATGTCTGAGCCTTTGCAGATCGAGGGGCAGAATGTTATGGTTTGTGTCTAGATGTCCCTCCAAAGCCACAAGCAGTCTTAGGTGGGGCTTTTTCAGAGTGACTGGATGTAGAGTGTGTGATGCTAGGATTAAGTGTGTGATGATTACGTCCACTGATTGGTTTGGCACCACTTTAATCCTTGTAGCTTAGATACTATATAAAAGGGATAGAAGCATACTGTGTGATCACTCCCATCACCCTTAAATGATCCTGGGCCTCACTTTCTAGTATTTGGTGTTTTTTTATATGGAACTTATTATTTATTCAAAACAAAGGGGTTCAAAAAGTCACTTAGAGTTTAGATTATGTCTAACAGACCAAACAATTAAAAAATACAGGAGAGCAAAACGCCAGCCAATACATTAATCATCAACATTTTCACCATTTTTTTAGTGTAGACATTTTATGAAATTTCATTGAAATTGTACCACCCACAGAAAAAAAGTGATGGCCAACACCACAGTGTGAAATATGTTGTTTGAAGAAAGGTGATAATGCAGAAAGAATGTGGAGAGAGACTAGACTGACCAGATGACAATGTGCTTTATAGTGAATGCTTCATAAATATGTTTTGTGAGTACTGGGAATTGAACTGAAGACCTCACGCTTGCCAGGCAGTCACTGTGCCACTGAGCTATATCCTTGACACCAATGTGTATTGAATGTTTTAAGGTCTACCACATTCACAAAATTATGGGCTAAATTTGATAAAATTGTCATTTTTATATTTCCTGTTATATTTCTTATGAAAAGCAGTAAAAGTGTGCAATTTTGGCTTATGCCTATTCAAATAATTGTACTGGTGATTGGTTAATATGAATGGAGCTGTGCAGTGCACAGTCTTTTGTGACTGGTTTCATTCCCTTGGCATGTTTCTAAGGTCCTGCCATGTGGTAGAATGTATCTGTTTTTCTTTCAGGTTATTTTTAACTTTTATTTGTGTTTCTTTTATGCAGAGTTTTGGTTGGTGTTTTTGAGACAGGGTCTCACTATGTAGCTCAGGCTGGTCTTGAACTCACTATGTAGTGAGTTCAAGCCTCACACTGTTAGCCTCACACTAGAGGCGACTCTCCTGCCTCCATCTGCTGAGTGCTGGGATTACAGGTGTGTGCCAAGCTCCCGGCATTTTATGCAGGATTTATTTCTGTCTCATAGGTTCTCTTCATCCTTTTGAGAACATCCTTCCCTTCTATGTAGTGCAACATCTTCTTCTGGTTTGGGAACAATCTGTTCCTTTTCTTCAAAGATCCTCTCTATGCAGTGAGCACACATGTGGGTTAACCTGAGCCTGAGCTCAGCATGCCCTGTGGCCATTATGGGGCTTTGTGCATCTGCACAAAGTGACTACAGAGTCTCAACTGGACCCCCAAGGTCAGCACTGCTCTGCATTTTCAAGCACGTGCAGCAGAAACCCAGTCCTCTTTTTAGCTACCAACACAGAATCCATTGCCACTGTGTGGCCTGGACACAGGCCACCTCTGCTACAGTGACATTGGAGGGGCATACATTGCTTCTTTAGGGTGAGATCTTTCTGATACTTGGTGGCCTTTGGGTATGCTTCCTCTTGGTGACTTGGGCAGCATCACAGTGTTGATATGAACATACAGATCTGAACCTCTTGAATGGCATGGCTTTGTGGGATTTCCTGGGTTGAGAGAGTAGTGAATCATTTTTATGTTTCTCCTCAAGACAATTGTAAAAACAGTTATTCCTTTATGTTGCTAGGAGCACATTCCTCCCTCCTTTCTGGTATGTTTTCTTCCAAAATAATATTCCTTCAAGAGGTTCAAACTCACATGGTGACATGTGCCTGTAATCTCAAAACTCTGGGAGGCTGAGGCAGGAAGACTTCCACTTCAAGCACATATTAGGCAATTTAGCAATTTAATGAGAACTGTCTCTGGATAACTAACTAACTTACTAAATGGGATGGGCAAGAAGGGTGTGCAAAGGCCTTGTGTTCAATCCCCAGTAACACACACACACACACACCCCTCAATTGAACCATAGGGCCCAAGTGAATCTCAAGAAGGAAAAGAAAATCTGTCCTTCCTGATCCATGTCTAGGGTCAAACATGGGAGCCATTCAGATTTTCAGAGGAAAAAGGAACATGAAGACTGTGAAATAGTCATATTAGTGAGTAAATGCATGAATCAGATTCAGATTTTCTCCTACAGAATTGGAAGAGAACACATGGGTGCTGTTTAAGCTCATGGCTTATGACAACCTGTTACAGTGGCAATGGCAAACTCACGCCTCCAGCCACCCAGGAAAGGAACAAAAAGCCCAGTTTTTGCCATGAGAGTTTGATCCTGAAAGGCCCAGCAGGACCAAGGGATGATGGGAAGGTGCCTTTCTTGGGCTAAGGTAAGAAAATATGTTCACTGCCCCGAGTGGATGCCAAGGGCCAGGAATGCAGGGTGACACTTCTGTGCCCTGAGCAAGCAAGTAGGGCTCTGTCCAGCATCCAACATGTTCCCCTCTCAGCCCAGAACATTTCAGGGTCAGCACAGTCTCTGTCTTAGTTATTTTTTTCTCTAATTGTTGAGACAAAATACCTGATGCCCAAAATTAGAGGAGGGAAGGCTTATTTCTTCCAGGTTGGAGGTTTCAGTTGGCTGCAAGGCAAAATGACATGGCCGAGGTGCAGCAGTTCACAGTGGCCACAAACTGGAAACACAAACAGCAAAAGCAGAAAACATGCCTTCTTCTGCCTTATACTGTGTGCTAGCTCCACTCTAGGGCAAATGTAACAGTCATACCATCAGTCTGAGGTGTGAGACAACAAACCAATCACAAATGCTAGATTTGTCCATGTCCATGATTTCAAGGGGCTTAGGGGGGCATCTGAACATAAAGCATAACATCAACCTTTATTAAAAGTCCAACTGGCTTTAAATTGTTCTCTTCCTGGAGCCTTGATGAGGCTTCTGATGGCATAGGGTGTTCCTGGGGCTCAGTCCACACCTATTCCTGAGAGGCTGAGGTGGATGTTTTCCTTGCTTGGGAAACTCTTTGTCCCCCAGCTAGAGTGAAAGTGGCACCATGTGTTTCTGTGCCATCTTGAGCAAAATGATAGAGAGAACAGGAAAGTGCTCATAAGGGGAACACTTGAGAGGAAACAGCAGGGAGAAGACTTTCTTTCAGGATGGGAGCAGAAGAAACACACGTCCAAGTATCCAGCCTTCCTCCCCTGGCCTCCCATCAGCCCCCTGCCTAGTCAAACTCACTGCTTGCTTAATGTACTCCTCTGTGGAGGAGAAAGGATATCAGAGCAGGCAGGGTGTGTGTGTGTGTGTGTGTGCATGTGTGTGATCTCTGACTACCAGGACCCCTTCACTGCTGGGCACCAAATTTCAGTCTGCCTCAGTTTCCCATAGTGCTTGGAATATAGCCTGCACCACCATGCCACCATCCAGGATATCTGTCATCATGAGTAGTGGAGGTGGAGCCCCTAGTGTTGGGAAAGGAGAGGGAATGGGAGTTGTAAGGATGGCAGGATCTGGTGGCCGCAGCTTTGCTCAGCTTCACTTCCTGTGTTTTTGTCATCCAATCTGGGTGGATGGGGTGCAGTGGAGGGCTGTGCAGTGTGGGGCCAAGAATGCCCCCATTCACTCTCATGTGACCCATCTAAAGCTCCCTCCCTTAGGGTCTACCACCTAGTTCCCATGCTTGGGCACCACAGTAGTCATAGAACCAATGAGGGCCCTTTGAATCCTGTATAAAGCTAGCAAATCTCTATTCCAAACTCAGCTCAGGCACCCAGGAGAGTCACAGCCCTTGTGGGGGAGTCTTCTCAGAGGGACATAGAACAGAGCCTGGGTTTCATCACTGCCTCCGCAGGATGCTAGCTGTGCCCCATAGGAAAGGGCTTTTACCTAGGACAAGTCTTTGATCAGCCCTCTCAGGGATATTTCCAAGACCCCATTCATGAACCACTGGGTTCCACAGTCCGAGGACATGACCAGGGACAGAGGATTGGTCTGACTCACTTCTCAAGGCCTATGCCAAAACCTGGTAACCTGTGACCCAAAGTAACAGAAGAATGCAGCTCACCTTGCCCTGGCCTGCACTTGCTCTGTGTGGTCCCATTGTCAGGGCTCCATAGTCACATGTATATCCTGTGTACTTTAATGCAAGTCTCTGTCTGCTGGGCTCATGTGAGAGGCCAAGACCATGAGGGTTCCCGTGGCCCTTCTGCTCTGGCAAATAGGTTGATGAGTAGAGAAGTGTTCAAGGCATCTACCCCTGCTTCTGGGTTTGACCTGGAGCTTTAGTGAAGGCCAGGATCTGGGCTCAGGTGTTCAGAGTAGAAATCTTGTCCTTCCCTGTCTACAATGTCCAGTGTCACACATGCTGCTCTTCCCTGTCCTTTAGAAGAAACAGGAATCATCACAGGCCTGAGAGAGCAAAAGATCATTCTATATTTCTTTTTCTTTGTCTTTCTTCTTTCTTTCTTTCTTTCTTTCTTTCTTTCTTTCTTTCTTTCTTTCTTTCTTTCTTTCTTTCTTTCTTTCTTCTTTCTTTCTTTCTTTCTTTCTTTCTTTCTTTCTTTCTTTCTTTTCTTTGTTTGTTTGTTTCTTTCTTTCTCTTTCTTTCTTATCTCTTTTTTCTGTCTCTGTCTCTCTTTCCTCTCTCTCTGTTTCTCTGTCTCTGTTGCTGTCTATGTCTCTTTGGTCTTGGCTGTGAGGTTTAGCCTGGCTTGCACTGATTATGTAGCCCAGGCTGGCTTCAAACTCCCAGCGGTCCTTCTCCCTGAGCCTCTAGAGTCCTGGTATTACAGATGTGCACAACCATGACTGCTGCTTTTTGTAACTATGAAGCTATAGAGAGGGGACCTTGCCATGCACACCACCAGCTGTACACAGGGTCAAGGAAGACAGCTTATCTGGGACCTGAACTGAGACCCATAGATAGGGCTAATCAGGTGAAGGGAAGAGGCACAGAGAGTACACAGAGGGAGCTTTTGTCCCTGAAACATTGAGGAGCTTTAGGAATGTCCTTTTAATTACTTGTCTCCCCACAACCCACCTCTTGTACAATGCTGAGCAAGGGGAAAGGGCCAGATATATTGTCTTGAGGTGTTGAAAGAGTTGCAGCCATTTGGCTGACCACCTCCTTAATTTAGTGTGGGATGTATCTGTCCAACCTTGGGAAGTAATACAGAGATGGCCATAAATAGTTTCTTTGGGTGCACTGCTGAAGCCATACTCTTCCTCCTCCAGCATCTGCCAGCTGAGCAGCTGCTCTGAAGCCATGGCTCTGGATCTCTTGTGCCTAGGCCTCACCATGCAGGAGTCGCTGCTGACCCAAGCACAAGATTCCCTTTCAACCCAGATCCCAAGCGCACACTCAGTAGGATTCTCCTGCTGGTAGACTTCTAGCATGACCAGATAAGTGGTCTGTAAGGGGAGTTGTAGGGAGGGCCTGGATGGAGGTGAGTAACAGCAAAAGGAGGGGCAGTAAAGGGACTCAGGGGCAGTGTTGGGTGGGAGAAGCAGGAATGATGAACCCAGGCCCAGGCCTTGCCAAGTGGAGACATCTTCAATTCCACACAAAAGTGAAAATTGAGGTTCCAAAAGGTTCACCAGCCAGGTGCAAAGGGCCACCCTACTCCTGACAATATGGAAAATTCTTTGCCCATGGTCTTTCCTTGCCAAGGAGGGCCGCAGATTATGTTAGCTTCTGAGAGCAGGCTCACTTTCAGGCCCTTCATCCCAGAAGGCTGCCCAGTGGTACCAATGAAACAGTGTGAGAGGGATGGCTCTGGAACTCTCCCTGGGCTCTGCCTACCATCAGCCCCTTGCAGTTCCAGGGAAAGTGGTCCATGATAGGACTGGGAGGAAACTCATTTCAGAAAGCAGATGAAAGCCAATCTAACATGCATACCATCACTTACAAGTGGAATGATGATGACAGCTACACTGTCACCTCTGCCCTACTCTGGTGAATCTGCCACCTCCTGGGAATTTGTGAGCCAGGATGATGTCATAGCCACAGGGTGACTAAGACCAATGAATGCTATCATTCACTTCATCCTTGTGGACTGAATCAGTCTTTCTCCCTCCCTGCTCTTTTTTTCTCTCCCCTTTCATTATCCTTAATTCTCTTCCTCTATCTTTCCCTCCTCCCTTCTATCAATAGTCATAAGTGGCTCCAGTGCAGACATATAGTCAGTAGAAAGCAAGCCAGACAGTCTGGAGTCCCAGAGGACTAGGAGGGAAACTGGATCCAGGCTGAAATCCCACCCAAGGCCTGTATCTGGGGATTGTAGGCAGGTGCCCTTAAATGTCACCTCCAAGGCCTGCAGGTGCATGCCTGTAATCCCTGCAGACTCAAATCCACAACCTTGTGAGGAAAAGCAGCAGAGTAGCTCTCTGTGTAGAGGAGAAGCCTGCTAGGCTGGGAGGTCAGCAAATGTTGAGGCTGGTTTGGACAGAGATATGTGCAGTGCCTGTTATCTCTTCATCCATGTCAGGCTTATCTCAGACATGCTGACCTCATCTCTAACTTTCTTTCCTTATCTCTGTGTTGGTCCTTTCCTTTGCTGACTTCCAGTGACATTTCTTTACCCTCTTTCATCTGGCTTCCTCCTGCCTTTCAATGTGGTCCAGTCCTCAGGATTGGAGACTGAGAGAAGGCCTGATGAGTGATTTGCAATGTGGGGGGATGCTCTCAAACCAGTCCTCGTGGGGATCTCATGACAGTCATAGTAGTTCAAGTGTTTTATTTCACACTTGTGGTGAGATATTAAAAGTGGTTCCACATTTGGCTAAGGCACCCAGGATGGTAGTGACCAGTATTGTGCTCATGGACTGGCAAGATCTGGTCTTTTCTAGGACAGAGCCCATTCTTTCCTGTGTGGAAACAGGAAAGAACCAAGACTGCTGGCTACCTCTTCCTAGTGGTCCCTACAGTAACAAAGAACCACACAGTATTTATCTCAGCTTCTGCCACTCTAATAAAACACCAACACCACATCATTTCCATGATAGAGATTTATTTCTCACAGTTCTGGAGACTGGAGAGTCCTCAAGGTACCAGTAGGTTAGATGCATGGTTTATTCTTTATGGTTTGTACCACCTAGATGTCCTCCCATAGAGGAAAAGTGGGAAGGACAAAAAAGCCTAGCCAGTTGCTTCCTGGATCACTTTTCTAAGAATATTCAGTCCATTCTGATGACTTCTAAAAGCCATACCTCTAGATAACCTCACCTTGGATTTTAGGTTCTAGCTCATCAGTTTTTCAGAGACATATACTTTCAAACTTCAGCAGCAACCAGGTCTAACGGAACATTTTGCTGCTCTTGGACCAAGAGGCAGAATTCTCTGCAAACTTTCTTGGACCTTAAATGATAGCTGAACATTAATCATGGCAGGGTCAGGGAGGAGCCTAGGGAGGCAGCAGATGTTAAGAATGTGGTAAAGGTGGAGCAGGTGCAGAGGTTGCAGTTGGCATTATCAGACTGGGGCTGAGAGATGGGCAGGAAGACGGATCTTACAGAAGAATGCTCCCCTTCTGTACTTGATCCTTACATTTACTCAGACTTGGGTTAAAGACTCCAGACACAGCTGGTGCTTTGACTCTTTACACCTCTGCACTCCTGATCATTAAACAGGATATAAGAAAAAGAAACTTAAAGTGATCCATTTTCAAGATGAAATAGTTAATCCCTGAGTGGAAAATTACTGGAAGTTTTCTAATTGCATGACAGATTATTTGGAGAGTTTCTAGGCAGACATGGCCTTGAGGGAAACATAAAAATAATAAGCAAGAGAGTCTTTGTAGAAGGTAGGTGTGAGTAGGAAAAAGGAGAAGGAAAACACATAGCTAGAGCTAAAAGTACTGATACAGTAATCACAGAGTGTGGTCCCATCAGAATCATACAGTGTGGTCCCAGGTCAGTTGAAACATCTGCCTCTTGGGATGTTCCAAAATTAAAAATAGACAGTGTTGTGAAAAAACCTAAAGTCAAATTGGGAGAACTGGGAGGAGGACTAGGGAACTCATAGGCATCATTCAGGAAGATTTTACCTCCCCCCCCCAGCATAGTTCTCAGGAAGTGAAGTGGGGGAAGGGACTTGCATGCTGGGGGTTTCAAATTGCCTGCTGTAACCACTGTCCATTGGATGCTCAGGCTCACAAGACTGCACTTGTATTAAAGTTTCAGTTTCAGTTTCACCATTCTGCCTGCCTCCTAAATCCATCCTTTGGGTCTGGATGAGTACAGTTCTTACAATTGGGGGCTCGTCTGGGATTTCTGTGCCTTGTGTGGATGGAATCCTGGTAGAAAGGGAGCTACATCCCAGCCCATTTTAAAACTAGAATTGTCTAAAAATGTAATAATTAAGATAAAATATTTAAATGCTATAAAGATATATTTTTGGTGTAAATTGAATTTCTATGATAATGCTTTGCCCTACCATGATAGAGAAAGGTAAGGTACCAACAAAACTAGGAGACCCAAAAATGTTTAAAAAACACTAAAAATAAACTTTGTAAAATAATATATGGTTTATTCATAACATTGTCAGATATGTAGATCAAATCAGATAATCACAGTCATTTCACTTCTAAGGTTACACACTGATCTAAAAGTGATTATTTTGTGTGTCTGTGTTTGTTAATTTATATGCTATTTTTATTTCAAAGAGAAAAAAGTAAAAATAACAAAAGCATTTCAAAGCAGGCTAGGCGGACAGTAATAATAGTCCTACCACAGTAATTATAACTTCAAGAAATATATGGTAGTTATTCAGCATACAAGCTATAGACATAAAACATTGTCCAAACAATATTAGCACAGATTTTTCAGTGAACTAAGACAAACTAGCTATTTTACTATATATGTATTTCTTTTGTCTTTCTTCTTTCCACTTTCACAGTCACAGTTTTTTTTCCAAAGAGATGAATGAGAAAAATAGAAATAAAATAAAACAGAGTTTCAAATCAGACTAATAGGAGAGTAACAGTAATTAATACTTTGCTCATCATTATCTTTATGGTAGTTACTCAGAGTACAAGATACAGGTGTAAAATAATGTCCAGGCAGTATTTGTGCTTGTTCATTTAAGCTGGTTAATGTACCTAAGACTACTTTGTTAAAGATATTTGAGCTCACATAACATATATTTTTCTATACATCCATGTTCACATAAAAGTCCTACTTAATTTGAGTTATGCAGACATCCATGATATTAGCTCAAAAACTTTTAGGTGATCATAGCTTAACATTGGGCTAATTTAAATCAATTGGTGAAAGCAAAGATGGTTTAAAGTTAGGAACTTGTTTCTTTTCAGGTTGTTAGCCAATCAAAATAATATCAAAATTGGTTTTATAAAAATAATTGCCATTGTTGCTTGTATACAATAATATAAAAATAAATTATATATATATATACACATGTCACACACACACACATATATATATATATATATATATATATATATATATATATATATGTTATAAAAACTATTAGTTTTATGATTTGTTCTCATGAGTTACCTACAGTGATTGTCAAGATAACTGAGTGGGGTTGTGGCATGCCCCAATGATTATTTTTTTTTAGGGATGAATAATCTTTTTTTTATTTAAAGAGAAACAAGAGCATTTAAAGGGTAGAGGTAATACAGAATTCAAAAAAAAAAGATAAACAGTAAGAAATCCCTAATTAATAAATTACATATTGTCCTCTTAGAAATAGTTGCTCAAGTTACAAAATTAAAGCATACAAAGTAGACAAACAGTGAGAGTGTAGACAGCTATGCATGCATGAATTTCTGCATGTATTTCTATACTTTCTGTATTAGAGGGAAAAACAAATCTTAGCAAGACAAAACAAAACAAATTCCTATAAAAACATGAAACCAAATAGTTGTATAAAACCACAGTACAAGGTGATCTACAATGATTACTGTGTTGTTTCTTATTATCTTCAATAGAATGTCTATGTCATCAGGCATAATTGAATATAGCAGTAAGATTGAGTATAGCAGTAAATAAAAATATTAGTAAAAATAAAATCATTGTAGACAGTATAAAACTTCAAAAGCAGGTAATAATCAAACCATAGTGGATATTCTAGTGGATCTTGTCATCTTAAGTGCAGTTGCCTATACTCTCAGACTTGATATTATCAATCATAACAGCTTTGAATAAAATCTATCAATACAAAACAGTGATCAAACAAACCAGATTCGATTACGATCAGTCATGGTAAAACAGTGTAGGTTTTACCGAGGTTTAAATTAATAGGAAATTAAGGATGATTACCATACTATATCCTGTTTTTTTTTGGGATAACTGTCTGTGTCCTCAAATCTAGTACAGGTAGAATGATTGGAACAGAATATAATACATCTAAGCAGAGTAGTGTGAGTAATGTGGGTTTTAAATCCTGGTGCACTATTAACAATATAGCGTATCAAGGCCATCTATGTTAGAGATTCTAGTTATCTTTCTCTGCCTCATTTCTGCTATGCTATTTTTCTGCCTTTGTTTGTCTAGTTTTCTCCTTCATTATATGGCCTGCCCCATTTATTGAGGCCTTTCTGCCACCATTCCTAAAATCCTGATTTTTTTTCTCTCTCTAGTATGTCCTTGAGTATTCTCTGTAGGGTTGGATTGGTGGTCACAAACTCACCCAGTTCCTCTTTGTCATGGAAGCATATTGTTTCTCCATTTATTTCTAGTGACAGTTTTGCAGGATACATCAATCTTTGCTGGAAGTTATTTTCTTTCAGGGCCTGGAAGACTTCACTCCAAGTTCTTCTTGATCTGATGGTCTGTGTTGAGAAGTCAGCCATGATCCTGATGTGCTTACCTTTATAGGTAATCTGTTTCTTTTCTCTGATGGCTTTTAATAGTCTGTTTTTATATTGAATTTCTGGTATCTTGATTATTATATGTCTGGGTGAAGCTCTGTTTTGGTTGTAGGTGCCTGGAGTTCTGTACGCCTCATATATCAAAATATCATTTTCTTTTCCCATGCTTGGGAAGTTTTCCTTAATTATTTCCATGAATAGCCTTTGTAATTTTCCTGTATGTATTCCTACTTCTTCATTCACATTTCTTATTCTTAAATTGTAGATTCTCTTGTCATTTTCTAGCCTTTGTAATGTTACTGCCTGTTTCCTTATTTTTAAGAGATCTTTCCTTTCATGATTACACACTGCAAACTTATCTTCAAGATTTGATAGTTTATCCTTAGTTTCTTTTAAGGAGTTTTGCCAGCTTTCAATGGAGTTTTTAATTTCCTGGTAGTCTCTTTGAATCTGCTTCATGTAATCTATATTTTCTTTATATTCTTTATCGAATGTTTCTCTCCTTTTTTTTGTTCTTCCCTTCTTCCATCTGTATCATCCTGAGCGATGCTTCCTGAGAGTATTACTTTTATTACTCTACTCATATCCAGCTTTACCTGATTTAATATGTCAGTTTTGAGCTTGTCTACAAGGTCCCAAAGATATCTCTTAATGTCCATTGAAGCCATGTCTGATGTGTGTTTGCCACACTCAGTCTCCCTTATTTTTCCTTCTCCTGCATCAGTCCTTTCAGGGATCTGGGTTGGGGACCTCCTCCAGCCTCTCCTGTCATGGCCCTGGCTTCCTACACATAGGTTATAGTGTAGGTCCCAGCCCCCTTCCCTGTTGGCCACGTTTCCTCTGAAGCATGATGGCATGGGAACTCTGCCCTCTCCTGCCTTCTCTTGTCACTGAGGTGTAAGCAGTGGCTCCGTAGGCCTGCCCCTCCCCACTGGGCCAGCCAAACTTCAGGGTCCTTCATCTAGTTAGTGTATGCTAGGCACAGGGAATTGATTTGGGACATCTCATTGGGTCCTGGCCAGGGGCATTGCCTAGTCCATGCAAGTCCCATGAATCTGCTCTGGAGAGGAAGCAACCAACTGAAGTCACTGTCACTCCCAGTTCAGGGTCCTCCTGCCTGATTCCAACATGTCACCCATTTGGTCATGCCCTTCCCATGGGGGTGGATCTCATTCACAGCACTGACCATGGATTAATGAAGGTCCTTTCACCAGCTCTGCTCTCTGCTGGGGTCACCAACCCCTGACTTCAGTGCTGCTGTGCTTCCTGTGAGTGGTGGCGGGAATGAGTAAGGGCAGCTCTGCCTGCTAGTGCAGATTCAAGGTGGCGCAAATTTGGCAAATCACCATGAAAACCCTGTGTCCTGTAATTTTTAGCTGTTCCAGTTGTAGTCCCAAAGTGTTTGACAAGGTTTTTTACATTTTAATTTCTTCTTGTGTCAAAAGGATCCATCTCCCTCTGTCTGGGGCTTTCCAGGGTGTTTTATTCTGGCATATGAGTTGTTTCTCCCAGGAGGCTTTGTATTTTGTTGCTCACTGATCAGCCATCTTGTTTTCCCCCAATAATTATTAATAAATATATTGTTGAAATGCAATAATGTTCTCTATAATTAAAAAGGTTAAGTTTTCTTTATAAAGAAATAACATTTTCTTAACATACAAAAATACTCTTGGTTAAGCTGACAAAACAAGAGAAAGATAAGGGCTGTTGTAAAACTTTTGTTTACTAACAGTGAGTTTTAAAAGTTAAGTCAAATATTGGCTCAAAATATTTTTAAAATCATATCTGAAGGGATAAATAAACAACTATTATCTCAGTTTATAGTGTACCTCATTTATATATGATATACTGTAAATCTTTGTCAAGTAATAAAAAACCATAAAGTTTAAGACCTAATTGGTGAAAAAAGACAATCATTATATGAGAGAAGCGAACTCCATAGAAAACAAGCTCATAGATGTGGTTCCTAAATAAATCTCCCTAGAGGAAAAGGTTGAAATAATAATTTTAATCCTGGATATCTCTAAGGAAATACTAAGGCTCCTGTTCACTTAAAATAGACTGTGGCCTCGAGGCCTGGGCCCTGCTCCTGGGCAGAATTGTTAGGCCTGAGCTTAGCTTAATAACTGCCCAGCAATTGGATGTTTGGTCCTTCCTGCCATGAAACTGTGCCCTGAGGAGCTGACCCTGCCAAAATTACTGTTGAATTCCACCATTTCCAGCCTTCCCTGAGACCTGCTACTCTGTAGGCCACACAGTGGGGCCATCCCTGAGCAGCTGGTCTATAAGATCAGGCAATGGGGATTTGGTTCCTGGCCATGGAAAACAAGCCCTAGGAGAAGTAGTGCAGGGAAGCCTGTGACTTCTACTCTGTCTCCTCCTGTTGCTTTGACCCCTCTCCCTGAGCAAAATCAGATATTCAGCTTGCAAGGTTTCTTATGACTTCTGGAGACATATGTCCATGGTCTTCTGTGATCCTACTTTTCCATTAGCCTTGGCTGAGCCACTCACTACACTTACCCACTCCCGAACCTCTTTCTGATCTCTAGTGCTCCAGTAGTTACATTCTCCATATATGAAGTCACCTTAGATTAGAGCCCTAGACAAGAGAGAGGATAGCTCATATTAGGTAGAACCTCATAAGTGGCCAGGGCAGAAGAGGGGTATGAGGTTCCCCCCAGTTCTGCCTCTTCTCAAGTTCCTCCAGTAATGTGTGCAAACATGTGTCAAGAGGAAGGACTTCCTAGACCTATCTGGTGAGTGCTTCAATGGACATATATGGACATATATGCCACTCAGCAAACTTCATATGTCTGGATGTCACCTTCAGGATAAGGTGGCCCAGGTTCTATCATTCCCTACACCATGTACTCATTGTAGAAAGTCACCTCAGCAGCAGTCACACTTCTTGATGGCACTCAGAGATGTGACCTTCACCAAGGTCCAACTAAGTCAGGTCCACATCCCAGAGGACAGTGGCTTACTTAATGGGATACCTGCATCTATAATGGCCAGGAGGCACTATGGATACTGTAGTGTGTTGGCCTCCAGCTGGATGCTTTAGTGGGTCTGTCATGCTCAGATGGGGACAAGTCCCAAGTGCATGTTGCTAAGTGATGACAGGGAGGTTGTAGACAAATTGGTGCTGGCATCCTACTATGTGGGCCACCACTGGCTGGTCATTGACCAGTCCAAGTTTCTTCTCCCTGACTCAGGTGGAGTGGCTTTTGGGACCACTGAATTAGTGCTTTCAGAATTTTTTGAGAAAGATCAATGGAATGTCCTTGCCTCAAAGTGAAGACCTAGCAGGGGCAGAGGTTTGTTGGTGCCTTGATGCACGTTTGAATAAGAAGGAAGGGATTACAAGCTAAGGAAAGCAGGTAATTACATGGAAGGCAGCTCCAGAAGCTGGACAAAGCTCAGACTTAACTGGGTTCTTGCTTAGGGGCCCACAGGGAGCACAGCCTCTGGACTGTGGTCTCAGCCCTGTGAATGTGATTCAAACTTTGCTCCCTTAGGTGCTCTGACAGTTTGATTGTAAAAGGTCCAATAGCAGAAACTTTATAGCTGTGAATGCCCTCATCACAAAAACCAAGTAAGCCAAATAGATAATCTAATCATGCACTTTTAAGTCCCAGAAAAGCAAGAATGATCCCAACTAAAAGCCAGGACAAGCAAGGAAATTATTAAAATGGGAGCAAAGAAATCAATGAAATTGAGACAAAGCAATTAAATGAAGAATTAATGAATGGAAGAGTTGGTTCTTTGAAGGAATAAATGAAATAGAAAATTCCATGGCCAATCTAGCCATAATAAGACTGAAGTAAATGCAATTAAAAATAAAAATGATGAAACCATAATGAACAGTGCCAAAATGAAAAAGATTATTCATGACTATTTCATATTCCTGTACAAAATTAATTGGGGATTTCAGAATTAAATGGATACATTCCTAGATACATAAGAATTTTCAAAACTGAACCAAAAAGATGTAAAAACTCTGAACAATTCAATAATAGGCATTAAAATGGAGGCAGTAATAAAAAACCTACAAACTAAGAAAACTCTAGGTCTGGATGTGTTCACTGCTGAATTCTGAAAACACTTCTGGCAAATTCTAACACCCATGCAGTTCAATATTTTTAGTGAAATTGAAAGGGAAGGTGCACTCCCAAAGTCATTCCTGGAAGCTATCATTACCCTGATTCCAAATTCAGACAAGGACCAAATGAAAAAATAGAACTAGGTATAAACTATTTTAATGTAGACAGAAGCAAAATTCCTCAAGAAGATACTGGCAAACAATGTAACAAATCACCAAAGAGATAAAAACTCTTGACCAGATATCCTTTATCCCCGGGCTTTAATGATGATTCAGTAAAGGCAAATCAGTAAGTGTCAAACACTGCTCCACTGCCACAGGACCTGGACAGCTCCTGGCTTTTGTAAAGATCAGGAAACAATGGGGTGGCAGATAGAGGACATTTTGCACATGGAAAAACAGTCTGCTCTGAACTTGCTGAGCACCCTTAGGCCAGGCCTAGAGCAGGGTGGGATGCCTTGAACCACTCTTCTCCACCACCTCTCTGCCCTCAAATGCAGGATCAGATGGGGCAGCAAAGGGCCCTCACAGCATTGGTCTCTCCTGTGACCACAGCAAGCAGGGACCTAGAGCCAGGTATACGGGCCATAGATGTGGCCACTTGACAAAGGAGACTACTGAGGCTGTAGTCGCAAATCATCAGGGAATGCAAGAAGGGGACTGTGCTGGGTGGCTACCTGCCTGGGGCAATGGGGGCCAAACTCTGCTGCTATGTACCCCAGGTACTTTGAATCACTAGGTGCTAGTTATCCTTGACAGGTCATTCAGACCAAACCTTGATTTCTGTCCACATCCTCAGGGCTTGGAGCCCAGTGACTCAAGTGTGGGCTCTAAGGACCATGCTGAAGACAGCTGATCCTAAACTTGTCCCAGAGTGAGGTGTTGTCTTCACTGGGGTCCTCCTGGCCAGGCTCAATGGACACCAAGCACTATACAGTGTCCCCTTAATATAGCTCACCTGTGAGGGAGATGACTGTCCTGGATGACTGTCTTGAGGCTGTTCTGCAGGTTTACTGTCTTTGCATGTGACTGAAAGTGCCCTCATTGGCTCTGCCCACATGGTGCTTGGCCTCCATCCTGGGCTGACATCACCTGGGCTCTGGCAACCTGGGCACTCAGAACAGAAGTTAAGATGGGATCCTGAACTGGTGACTAGTGGGGCCTCAGTCCTTGACATTGGACAGCCACCCACTGCATCCTAACTGGGCTAGATGGTGAAAAGGAAAGGAATGAAGCTAAATAAATCTATGGGCACCAAAGCCTGCCTCTCCACACACATCTCCTTTCCCTGCTCTAGGGTCTGCACCTCCACTGTCTCTATGACCTTGAAAGGTATCTTCTGCTGGGTATGATGGTTGATGCCTATAATCCTTGCACACTGGGAGGCTGAGGTAGGAGGACTGCAATTTGGAACTCAGCCTGGATAATTTAGTGGCATGCTTTTTCAAGACAAAATATTAAAATAAAAAGGATTGAGGCTATAGCTCAATGAATAGGCCTGGGCCTCATTTCCAGTAGTGAAAAGAAGAAGAAGATGAAGGAGAAGTAGAAGAAGAAGAAGGAGAGGAAGGAAGAAGAGGAGGAGAACAAGAAGGAGAAGGAGAGGGAGAGTAAAAAGAAGAACAAGAAAAGCAGAAAAAGGAGGGGAGTCTTCCCAAAATCATTTCTGAAAGCTTCTGGATGGGGGAGAGGTCCAGGAATGAGGAGGCAGAGGAAGATGTGGAAAAGAAGAGGAAGAGGAGGATGAGAGGGATGAGGAAGAGGATAAGGAATAGAAAGATGAGGAAAAAGAGGAAGAGGAGGAGTAATAAAGAGGAGAACAAAGTAGGGCAAAAAAGAGAAAGTTAGAGAGAGCTTCTATAGGAATGCCTGGGGTCCCAGGTGCCATCTGCGCATGGTCCCCCAGATCAGCAGGACTGCTCTTTTGTTCTTTGGGAAAAGAGCACTAATGCTGAGCATAGGGCAGAGATCTGTGTAGGGCCTATTTTTTCTGCCCTGACACTGGAACTCTGAGACTCACTGCACCCATCTCTAGCTCTCTATTCTGAACCATTTGTGGGTGTTTCCCTTGCTCACTCCTGGTGACATCTCATTACCCTGGTGACACCTCAGGCTCTCTCCTGCCTTCCATCCTGGCGTAGCCATGCAAGTCAGGGATTGAGAAAAGAGGAGTGGGCCTTGTGAGATATTTCACTTCAGGACTGTCAGGTCTCAATCTAGGCCTTGTCACTATTCCCAAACAGTCATGACCATGGGAGAGGTGGAGGCCACTCAGGGAGTGGCCCATTCCTGCACACTGGGACTGCAGGGGCAGCAACCTGCTGGAGGTATCAGCAATCAGCCTGGGTTCTCCTGCTAAAATAGACAAAGTGCATCCCTGCTAGGAGTCCTGATGCCACCAGATGACACCAAATAACACTGGATGTCAGTAGCTGATACAGTCACTTGCTGTTCACTGCTGTTGCCATCCACTGGCTGTTGACCATTCATTGGCCTCCAGTACCAGTCTGTGTTGGGAACTGTATGTGGGCTGTGCTGAATGCAGGTCTCTGCCTCTTGTCTTCATTGGATGACGGCCTCTGAAGCTCCTTGGTGCTATGGCTTTTAGTGTTTATTGCTCTTTCTTTTGAAATAACTGCCCTATATTTACTACTCAGTATAAGGATCCCTTGTAGATTTAAAGACTTTTGGAAGCCATGTTGGTCACAAAGTGAGCCACTAGCAGGTGGGCAGAAATGGCAAAGTCAGTCTCTATGTGAACATGACTTGTGCTGCAGCACATGAGGAAATACTGCAAAAAACCCTGGGCTTCTTACTTGAAAAGTGGCTGGGAAACACTGCTTCTGTGTCAGCTACAGGCGAGTGGCCTCACAGGTGAGGCTAAGTCCCTGAAGGCCTCCCATTGTCTTTTGTGCCCCTGCAAATGGAGATAGGTATTTGAAGATGGAGAAGAGCTCAAGGCTTCTCACACGGTGTGAAGACCTGGTCCAGGGTTCCTGTGAGGGCCATGATGTGGCCTCAGTGGGCTCAGAGCAGACACCCTGTCCTTCACTATCCAGACTGTCCTCTGTCAGCCATCCTTTTCTTCACTGACTTTTACCAGTGACATGGCTTGGGTGATCAGCGCAGTCTTCATTTTCTTCTTTCTTTTATTTCCATTGTTTTTGAGACAGGGTCTCATGTTGGTATTGAACTCATTATAGAGCCCAGTTTGTCCCAAACTCACAGTGATTCTCCTGCCTCAATATCCTGAGTCTGTGATTACAAATAATTGACCCTGGGGCAATTGGTACTTTCTGCTGGTACCAGGAAGCACCTGTCCCAGCCATAGGCAATCTCACCTTGGACTCACAGGGTCACAGATGTCAGCTTGTCTGGACCAGTGCCGCTGACTCACAAGAAAGGATCAGTGAGAAGATGGGAAGAGTTGAGGACCATCCTATGCCACGTGGAGGTGTATTCATGTCCCCCAGTCACCATCTCTTTTGGCTACCTTGCACAATCCTGCTTTGGGATGGGGGCAGATATTCCTTTTTGAAGAAATTGCTGGGAACTGGCTCACTCTTGGATTTATCACAGGATGAATCAGCCCAGTGTAGAGGAAGCTGTGTCCAAATGGTCCACAAATAGTACCTTTGGGTGGCTTCTTCAGCCCTCCTCTCCCTCCTTTAAAACCTGCCAACCCAGCAACTCTACAGAAGCCATGGCCTGTGTTTTTTTGTGTCTTCACCTCATCCTACTGGTTCTGTACTCTATGCTGGTTCTGAACCTGGGTCCACCTCTGAGCAAGGTCCCACTTCAGCCAAACTTCCAGGATGACCAGGTAAGGGCTACTGGAGTCCAGCTGCAGCAGGGCTAGGGTTTCCCAAAGGTGGACAGGGAGTCAGCGAGTGAGAGACAAAAGACACTGCACACCAGTCTGTGAGTGAATCTGAATCTGCCTTTATTTTTTAGAAGCTGGAATATATATTTTCCAACCCTGGCAGCAACCCCCAGCCCCAAGCAGGAAACACCCTAGGCCCAGGGCCAGGCAGGGACAATCCCAAACAATAGGTTTTAATTGACCTCAACTCCAAGCAGGAAGTGCCCCAGGCTCAGGGCAATAGGTATCAATTAACATCTCAATCTTGTCATTTAGTCAGCCCGGGAAATGCAAGCTGATGCACCCGGACTCCTGCAGGAGGAAGAGATGTGTGAGATTATCATGCTGCTCCCTACATTGTTTCCCTTATCACTTATGGGAGCGGCAGTCCCTGTGAGGACAGCGCTGTCTTAGGTCAAGGACTCTTCACATGAACCCAACCAGGCCTTACCTGTCATGGGCCTGCAGGACAGCAATTGGTCCTGTGCCTGTCTTAGGCAGCTGGTAGCATAACATATGTGTCCTAGTTGCCCGTCTCTGGCTGCCTGTCCAGTGTCTCAGGGCAGTTGTCTCACAGGAATTTTGTAAATCCTCCTCCATGAGCTCTTTCACCCAAAGCTCCCGCATAAACTCTCTCACATTATTCACAGAAGGCAAAACCCCACAATCAGTCCTCACAAAGGGGTTATCTAGAGGGCCTCCAGCA
>PVLA01014079.1:0-32906 GCA_004027455.1 Hydrochoerus hydrochaeris
ACCAAGTGGGAGTTCATAGCATGACGTCACAACACAGAAGCAAGGTGTTTTACATTTTCTCAAATTTAGTTTCCGATTAAGGTGCAATAATTGTCGTGTCGATGTTGTGGCCTGTGCTAGTTCAGCACGTGTTAGCAGAGCGTACCCATCAAACCAGAGTCGTCAGTATCGCTCGCTTATCAGCGCTTCCTGTTTGGAAACTGCCAGCTCCTCCCTTCCAGACCTTCATAAAATACACCATGGGCGTTTGGGAGCCAGAGCTGCCCTGCTCGCCAGGGCGGAGGTGTCTGTGCACAGCACAGGCTATTAAAGTGGAGTTTCTGAATGTGCGCCTTAGCTTGTGTTCCTATTACGTGTCAAGTTAAGCATCTTTTCCTATTTCCGAAAACCACTCGTGTCCCCCTGCCTGTGAATGCTTTGTCCCTCGCTTTTGTTGAACTTTCCTTGGGCTCTTGATACTTTCCTGAGACATTCCTCTTTGATTGTGCAGGGTCACCATGTTATTTCTTAGCCTAAATTTTTATTTTTATGGTATTGATTGTGTCAATATTTTCTTCTATGGTTTCTGGTTTTGGTAACATCCTTCCACTCAAAGATAACCAGAAATAAATCTTTCTCAGTTTTCTTTTAGTGCTTTTATTACAAACAATTTCACTTTGTAATCCCTAGCACCGATTTGTGTTTAATGCGTGAGATAGGAGCTCACTTACTTTCCTCCTGGATAGGTTCCCACTCACCCAGACGCCGCTTCCTGGGGAATTCTTTCCCGCCTGGTGTGCTTTACTACATGGACCACACAGACAATTCCTTCTTAAAAAAACTGATCTCAATTTGCTGTTATAGGTACTTGTTTTTTTCTCCTGTTCTGCTAGAATTTAAGCCCAAGAGGGCAGAAATTACCTAACTATCCCACTGTCTGTTTCTATTGCCTCATTCTGTTCTTTTCTTCTTTTTCTTTCTGTGGCTCTGGGAATTGAACTCAGGGCTTCGGCACTGAGCTACAGCCTGACACTTTTAAAAATTCATTAATTTTTTTTTTTTTAATTTTGAGGGAAGTTCTCACTAAGTTGCCCAAGCTGGACGCAGGCTTCCCCTCTTCCTGTCAGAGTGCTGGGTTTGCAGGCCCATCCTGGCATATCCAGATTCTGTCCTATTTTCTATTGTGTGTTCTATTTTCTATTTTTTATTGTATGCATGTCGAGGCAGGAGCGGGGAGCCATGAAGTGGACAAGCAGAGAGGTAGACAGTCTACATGATTTCAAAAGCTCCTCATTTCAAAGAAAAAGCTCTCAGCTGTCAAGGCTCTGCCTCAGACAATGAGGATGTCAGCCTGAGTCAGGGGAGACGGTAGAATCAGGACAGCGAGGGTTAGCAGCATGGCAGGGCCGGCCTCTGGACCTTTCAGATGACCGCGGAGATTGCCGAATGTTGCATTTTCATATTAGCTGAGCTCTGAGGTCAGGATTTGGCTCGCTGAAAAGGGGTTTTCCTGAACAGAATGTTAAGAAATAATCTCTATTATTAAAAACAGGGCAAAATTGGTACCTGGGACACAAAGAGGGATTAAATGGAATTACACAAATCTAAATAATCACCGCTAAATGAACACATTGAAACAGCACTTCTCTCCAAAATGCACTGAGCCCAAACAGCAAGGAAGGAAACTGAGAATAGCCACATTTAAAATTAGACTTTGGAGGTAAAGTAACTAATTTCAGGCATCTAAATATTGCGGTTTTTAATAGTTGTGTCACATTTCTATTTCAAACAGAAATAGACGCCATCAGCCCGGTTGAAATGAGGATTCTCTCTCTCTCTCTCTCTCTCTCTCTCTCTCTCTCTCTCTCTCTCTCTCACACACACACACACACATATTAGCACATGAACATTAGAAACAAATTCATGCCAATTATGAAGGCAGAACATTTTTTTTGAAAAGCAGCTTGATTTAAGAACCTCTGGGACTCCAAAGGCTTAGGGGGACCCTTAGGACTTGTCCTGACTGCACATCTCTAGGAACTTCTTACATATGCACATTTTAGGGATAAAAGATGGATTGCTGACTGTACCCAGGTCCTGTGTGAGGTCTTGTGGGATGGGAGGGGTTGTTATCTGCAGTGTCTTCCAGCACTTCAGGGTCCTTCCTCCCCGCTTTCCCGCAAGCGGTGCATAGGAGAAGGAGTCTTCACCAGTGTGTGTTCTTTCAGAAAACAGTGACTTTCTTTCTCCTTCGTTCCATGCTGGTGGATGGGAGAAGTCAAAGATGTCAGGGAGGTTTGAGGAATGACTTGGGGGAGACACACCCCGTACAGCGCTTTTTCAGCTTACTAAGACTTGGCTGCTTCACTGGGCTAAATAAATCATTTAATTTAATAAGCACAGTGCCTAGATTCGCTAAGCTACTTTTAAAAATTAAACATAAAATACAGATAGTGGAGTTCATAAAGTTCTATGAAAAGACAGTGCGATCTTTTCTTTCAAAGGTAAGTGAGGAATTTACTTTTCAACTGTACTTTGGGTGCTGCGCATTTGATGGTTTGGGTAGAAGCAGTTAAAATACTAGTATAAAACAAACAGGAACAACCCTGAATGTCTAAAGCATTCACTTCCCACTTCACTTTCTCCAACTCCACAGCTTTCCTGGCATCTGAACTTTCAGAAAAATGTTTTCTTTCTTACTTTCTGAAAGTGAATCGAATGGCAAATGTGAAGCTTGTTTCAAAAGTCTCTTTTCTAGTTTGACAAGGCCATTTTCCTTCTAAAAGCATCTTACTGTGACCATGATTGTTTTTCAGATGATAGAAATTGATTGCAGGAAGTATGCAGTTTGGAAAGTTTGAGGACCAATTATCTTCTGTTTCTCTCTTTATTTCTCCAAAGAGAAAGATGTTTATTTTTTTATGTGTTTGTCATGCTTTCTCCTTTTTACATAGCAGCAGAGAAGTTGGCCACCCTCAAACCGCTTTCCCTCAGCTCATCTGCCTGTAATTTCCACCAGGGCTGAGTCCCAGTGGAGGTGCTTTTCCTTCCAAGTGTCCCCTTCCTGTTGCCATCTATCACTGTGACCTTCCCCCCACCTGCATTTGGACCTCAGCAGCCACCTCTCTTGGCCCTGGCCTCCTGCCCACCTCTGGTCAGCCCTGGTGTGAGGCCTCTCTGCTCTGTGTCAGTGTCCGTCAGCCCCAAGGGTGCTCTTGACTCCTTGACTGGTGACACTGTTCCGTGTACCTGCTCATACCTCAACTCATTGTAGGCTCATTTATAAACCATAGAGCTCCTATTCCCAGCTAAGCCCTCTTGATTTCATAACATACCTGCCGCTTGACCTAGAAACAAATCATCAGCTGAAAGTCCTGTAAATAAATACATCAAATATATCCCACTATTGGGTCCTGACCTAGAGCCACAATCTCCCAAACAAGTGTACGGTGACGGCTTAAATAAAATGAGACAAGAGGTGTCATTTTAGGGCTCCAGGAAGGTCACAACCCTAAAGCATGGCTGGAAGAGGTTTCAAAACGCCCCGTTTGTGTTTTGTTTAGTCTCACCGTTTGCGGGAGGGATGGATGCCTCCTCCCTTGACAGGTCTGTCTTCTGTGCTGAAGTGAGCAGGTAGCTGTTTCCCAGGGTGTTTAAAGGAGAGCACCTGGGTTATGGAATCCCGTCCGGCGCACGGTAAGTGGAGCTCTCTCTGTCCTCCCTAGGGAAGCCATCAGCCGTGTTTGCGAAGCGGTACCTGGTGCCAGAGGAGCCCTCAAGAAGAGAAAGGTACAGCGCTGTGGGTCTGGACTGTCCTCGTCACTTCCTTTCTCCTCTCCCCGCTTTTCAATCACACAAGCGTTCCCTGTCCCCTCTCCGGGGCCTGATTCTCCTCCCACCTAAGAGCAAAGAGGCTGAGATTGCGCTCTCTGGCGTGGCCGAGGGCAGCGTGCCGTCTGTCACTGCTGACCCACAGCAGATTCCCCCGTCGCCCACTGTGGCTAAGGACAGCGCTCGGCCAGGCTGTCCTTTAGGGAGTTATGTGAACTCACTTTATCATAACAGCTCCTTGGGGAGACCCAGCACTGTGCTGAGAAATGTGCACCAGCCAGCTTCCAGGCTAGGGAGCTCGCGGCACTGGGCCGTTTCTGTGGCGTAAGTGTTTCCACATGGGTGGCGGGTGGCAGTCTTCCAACATGACACCCCTGGAGCCAGAGTCGGTGAGAGACTCGTCGTGGTTCATCATCGGACAGTGTTTCTGCCTCACAGGCTTAGCAGGTGTTAGAAAAGCATAATTAATAGTTCATGTAGCGAAAATCATTTGAATTGGAAAGTGTTGGGTATTTATTGTGTTTTTAACGCTATAATCTAATTAGGAGTTTGTATAAATTAATTTTTAATAATAATAGTGTTTGTTGCAGTTTGGGGAATGGCTAAGGGAGGCTCTGTCTAATGGGCAGCTTACATAGTCCCTAAAACCTTAATAGTCGGCACTCATTAGCTGGTGCAAACCAGCCCTGCACACCACTGTAGCTCTCAGTGCTACGGATAAAGACTGAAGTACGGAGCTAAGAAGCCACTGAGAAGGACAGGAGCTGAGCTCCAGCTCCAGCTCCTGACCCAGAGGCCAAGCTGAAGCTTTCATGGTGAATATGGTTGGACTCGAAGAAAGACAGAGAAATCCAAATTAAGGGAAATCACAGGGAAACTCTTTTTAGTTAAGTGTTTCGTAAGCACATCATTTCAATACCCGCGATCATGCCTTTCCTATGCCGAGATGAATTGTGGGGAGAGTGTACCTTGGTGAACCCTGAAACTACCCTGAGGACAGTCCTCTGGGATTCCAGGCCCCCGGGACAGGTGCTGCCTTGCCTGTGTTATTCCTGGGGCTCCAGGGAACATTCGTGGGTGCACAGGGTAAACGAGTGTCAGGCAGAGGCTGGGTGACAGCTGGAGGGTGCCAAGCCCGCGTTCTGGTCACTCTTCTGGAGACACTGAGGGCCAAGCAGAGCTCCAGAATCTTCGATATGGGAGCTAGGTGTGCTGCAGGGAGCCTCATCTCTGACAGTTAAGTGGTACTAACAAGTCTTGGGGGCCTTTCGTGGTCCTCATGGTAGGAGGAGGTGGAGTCAGGGCTGATTTCTGGGCTTCTCCTCAGGTGTACCTGACCCGAATCTCAGGGTTCTCTAATATGGAAGAAGTCTTTCAGCAGAGTTAACTAAAAATAAGAGGGCACAGAGATGAAAGGAACAAGCTTTCATCTGGGAAGCAGAGTGTCCCGGTTCTGGTATACTGAATTAGGGTAACCCTAATGGTCCCCAAGGCAAGTGCAGGCGGGAGTTTTTCATAGGTGATTTCCATAAAGAGGTATTTTTGGAGGGAGCTTATTGGCTGGGCAGAAACCCTAAGTGGCAAACCCACTCTGGCTGGCTAGTTAATTAGGGTACCCCTGGCAGGGAGACATTGATTGTGGTGGTTTCTCCGAGTCTGCTGGAACCTTCTGTGGCCTGACCTTCCACAGTCTCCCCACTTTGCTTTAGAAAGCTTCAGTCTTAGTTACTTCATTTTCTCTCCTAGGAGTTTGAAAAGGTACACGTCTGGTTAGGGACTAATCGGCATTTCGAAAGGGGATGTTTTAATCCAAATTGAAAGGATGGGTTGGTCCCAGAAGACAGAGAGATGAGGTTGGCAGTGCTCAACCCAGAGCCTGTGCAGAAGACACCAGGCCGGGAAACGCAGCCCTTTGAGCCCAGAGATGAAGGGCTTTTGAGACACATGGTGGAGATACCAGCTGCAGCCAACCTGTGCCTGTGGTTCTGTGCCGGCTCCAGGCCACTGACCATGACTGGACAGTGTCGGTGGCCCTGACAGGAGAGCTGTGTGTGCAGAGGACTCGTGGCCCCTCCCCATCAGCCAAGAGCATGGCTGCAATCCTCTGAGCTTGCTGGTCTCCCTCCAACTTCTCCGAGAGGCTGTCTGCCCTTGGTTTGCTGAAGCCAGTTTCTGAGCATGCAAAGCTGTGCTGTCTTTGGTTTGTGGCATTTCCCCCAGGTTTACACCTAAAGACCCCCATGAGATGTCCCTGTTGACACGCAGGTGGCCAGGAGGATGGCATCTCTGCTCCCCTGAGCCTCGCTTTGGCATTTGCATGTTAGATCTCTTACAGTTTGTGCGGTGCCTACCCTAGAACATGCGTCCGAGCGCTGCCCTGCCCTCCCAGGGCGCTCACTTCCTTTTGCCTTCCTGTGCCTGCGCAGGGGAGGGGCAGCCAGGGTGGTGTGAAGGGACAGCCCACATCCAGGGCTCCACCTGTTGCGATGAGAACAGCGCATTTTGTCTACCAGAGGCCCTGCCACTGAGGCCTCCTGAGCAAAACGGTGCTAGGCTACTGCTGTCCACTTCACAGCCTCCGAGCAAAATGCTGTCCAGCATCCTGGGAAAGAGCAACCTCCAGTTTGCAGGGATGAGCATCTCTCTGACCATCTCTACCGCCAGCCTGAACCTGAGAACACCCGACTCCAAGCAGGTGAGCGCGCTCAGACCTCCCAAGGTGGAAGGTGCCTTCTGTCAAATCTTGACTAGTCCATGCACTTTAGCCATTTTGAAGGTTTATCAACAAAACAATGGATGGAATTGGTTGTCTTTAATTCTGCTATCAGTTACCTTTTGGGGGAGGATAATGTGCAAACTTGTTGGCTTGCTGGCAATAGAAGAAAAGGTGATGTATGTGTCTTCTCTCAATGTCCTTGCCCTTTTATAACCATGTTTTATTGGTTTTGTAGGCCATGTTTTATTTTATCACTTTTAAAATGAATGGGATGCATAGTCTCATGACTAGCGTTTCTTCCTTGGAGGTGCATCATGTTGGAGGATCTTATAGTTTATAGTGCTGTAGGGTTCATGCAACATGGTAAATCTACAGTATAGACAGGCTGGAATGAGTTCTGAGCAGAGCCAGGCTGCACAACTGTGTTTATTATGCTAATCTCATCTAGAAGGGTTGTGTCTCCATTCAGACCCTGTCTTCTGGGTTCCTCGGATGCAGCTGTCATTGGTTTCTTCAGCTGGAAGTAATGGGTCTGTAGGTAACCGTGCTGTCTACCAGCAGACAGTTCTGAAGGTCAAAGGAGATGGAAATACTTGTGCAATACAAAGAGGAGTGTGGGGTGTGGACAAGTGCTGGCAGGGAGAGCTGCAAATCAGATGACTTCTGGGTGACACGCTCCCTGATTCTAACAGTGTAACCAGGGATGCCCATGGCTACCTTTGTGTTGCTCTGGGCATTTCTATTTATGAGCTTCCGTAGCTCCAGGTAAGCAAGCACATCCCCAGCTTCAGCTATTCCCCCACCTCCCACCTGAGATGTGGAAATAAATTCTAGATCCAGTGTAGAATGTGAAGCCACAGCCAAGCTCAGACAACTGCTCTGTTCCTGCTCTGTTCTTCTGTCCTGGGATCCCTAGCTAGTCTCTTGTTTGTCACATTACCTCTGCTAATGATTGATTGAATGAGCCACTGAGGCTTCAGATAAGAAGACCGGGCAGCTCAGCCCTTCTCCACGCATCGTGCTGTGCACTAAGGATGGCCCCAGCCCTGTGCTGCCAATCCCCATGTGGTCGCCTGCCACGTGGCATAGGGGCCATGGAGCCCTGAGACTGAAGCTCTTCACTCTATGGGATCTGAAACCCAGACACCTCCTCCTCACCCCCAAGCTCAGTAAGGCTGAGAGGCAGCAGGGATGCTGCTGGGACACAGCGGCCCCATCCTGGTGCTGGCTGTGTGCATGCAGCCTGCATTTCCGGGCCCTAGAGTTAGGACGGTGGGCCTGAGTCCTGGGCCGTGGAGGCTCAGTGCTGCTGGCTCCCGAGACAAGGGCACAGTCTGGGACAGGCTGGGCAGAGGCAAAGTGCAAGGTTCTGGCTCTCTGCTCAGTTGGCTCTGAGTCCAGCCTGTGGTACAGTGGGAGTGGTCTGGGCAGACACTGCCTCCTCTCTCCAGGGAGCAGACAGACAGCACCTCGGCCCTCTAGCCAGGTCTGAGGAAGAGGACAGTGATGACACCCTCAGCACGGAGGCACATGCTGAGCCTCAGAGCCACTTAGCTCTCATTTTCCCACTGCCTTTGGCAATTGCACGAAGGCATTAGATAACAGTCACACAGTCATGGCCCTGCATCGTGTGGACAAATAGCCCTTCCACTGTTCCACTTAAATCACAGCTTCCACCCCAGTCAAGTTCTAAACTCCAGGTTTGGAGCTGCCTTGTAAGCAAAAAATGAAATAAGTAAAAAAAAATCAAATACAAAAAATCAGTTACTCAAAAATTAGAAACTAGTTTGTCATTCTTTGGGAATTTCTGTTCCCTCATTGTTCTCTCCTTAGGAGCTGTCTGCCTGTGGTCCACAGACAAGATTCTAGGGCAACTATTATTAGTTTAGGTCTCCAAGGGCTTGTCACAGGCTGCCCTGAAAGTTCCGCTGGTTTGGATTCACTTCAGTACTCAGGTTTCCCTAGATCCCAAAGTTCTGCAAATGCCAACAACCAATGTAGGCATTTAAACACATTTCATTCTGTCTTATAATTCAGTTACATTTTATTTCAGAGATTTACAGGTGCCGTTTGGACAAACCCCTCAGCTGTGGTGACGGCGGCTACATGAGTTCCAGCCGTCTGCTCAGGGATGGGACCTGGGTGCTGGGCAGAAATGGACCTGCTTGTGTTGAGGTGGAGACGAGAGCTGCTCTCCCACCCCTGGAAATTTGCTTCAATGTCATTACATTGCCTTTAAATAGCTAAAAATAGCTTAGAGGACTTATGTAGCTTTTTAAATTTAGGGCAGGTTCTAATTTACTCAGTGTCTACTAAATTCCACTGTGTGCTGCAGTTTGTCACGCTAATAGAAATTTCCCATTTTCAAAATTAACTTGGAAGGTCCTCCCTGGTTTCTAAATTGATAAATCACAAAATGGTTCAGATGGCAGCGACTTGGATTCTTGACTTTCTAATTTCTGCGTGCCCGTGTAGACGGGGTGGAGGGGGAGGGCAAGGCGCACCCTCCCTCCTCCTGTGGGAGTCATGGGATCCGCAGTACACGGGGACGCAGCAGCCCTAAGTGGTGGGTAGGGGAGACGCTTTCCCTCCAGAAGAGGCACAGTTGGTCGCTAAGACCCTGGTCTCGGGCAGGAGGTTGTGTTTGCAGTTCTGTGATTATGGCACAAGCCCTCTGGTTTTGAGAAAACCTCTTCATTCCTCCCCAGTCGAATGGGTTTCTGATGGTTTCTGCTTCATCACTGCTGGCTGGAAGGACTAAAGAAGGTCGTTCTGGTCAACCAGCTGCACACAGCCATCATGATGGCCATGAACCTTCTAAAGAGCGACCCACTGACATGCATTTCCAGGGGTTACTTTCACGTGTTGATCGCGTTTGAGGGAAACTCCCATTTGTACTGCTCACCCACAGACCCTAGGTTCTGCAAGGTGTGGCACAGGGCACTAACCATACATCTCCTTTCTTGTTTTGGGCCCGGCAGATCATCGCCAACCATCACATGCAGTCCATCTCCTTCGCCTCGGGGGGAGACCCGGTAAGTCCCTTGGCTTCCCTTCTCTTGTTGGGGATTTCTGAGTGGGGACTCAGCTTCAGAAACACTGAAGACACTGTTCAGAGTTAGCTGTGATGTCAGCTCTTTCCTCTTCCTGATTTCCAAAACTCTCTTTGACTGTGGTTCAGAGGGGAACCTGAGACAAAGACTCACCATTAGTTTCCTTTCATTCACTCAAAACTGACAGCAATTCCAAAACATCAGCCTTCTTAAAGAACTGCCAGTTTTCACAGTTTCTGGGGCCTTCTCACACAGTCGCTCTTCTGTCCTGCTTGCTTTTCCTCCTTCCTTTTGGACCTCCAAGCCCAGCACCTGTTCATTTTGTGCTTGCTGTGGACACCCAGCCCTGCAAAGAAGTCCAGGAATGGGGGAGGGGGTGGGGGACAAGGTCAGCCCTTCCTAGCAGTAAAGGCAGGAAGGCTCAGCACTCTCTCTCCTGCCCAAATGTCGTTACGCTTGTTTTTGCTGGTCTGGGTAAAGCTCCTGTCAGTCCAGGAAGAACATTTTAAAATTAAGAAGATAAAGTGAAAAATTGGAGCCAAATTTAGCTAATTGAAAAAGATTGTCCCATATTCTATTAGTCAGCATTCCCATTGCCAACACCCACAACTTAAAGGAGGCGAGTTTTAACTGGCTCACAGTCCAGGGGGTTCAGTCCATGGTTACTGGCTCCAAGGCTGGGAGCTGCTCGGTTCATGGCAGCTGGAAAGCAGAGCAGGGAAACAGGAGTGGACACAGGATCTGATGTGGTACCTAAGGCCGCCCATCTGTGACTCACCTGGATGCACCTGGAATGGCTTTTCTAACCTGCTAGGGGCTTCTTAGTCCAATGAAGCTGACACATCAAAATGAATAGTCACTTGTATCTTGAGATGTCTTCTTTACTTTTTTGGTGTTAAGTAGCTTTTTGATAGTAAAAGGATGATAGTTTATAGATTGTGGTTTTGTATTATTTGTATCAGTAGGCAATCCTCAGGTTTCATACGAAAGTGTACCTGTCTAAGATAGCCAGTATCACAGGTGAGTTCCAGGCTTCCTTATCTCAAGGATAGGGACCCTGTGTATTTCTAGCCTCAGGAGGGGGATTTTCTTCATGACTTTCCTGCCTCTTTTCTGGATTCCTTCCACCTGGGTACTTGATCCTAGAACCACTGTCTACATACTGGAAGGGAAATTGGGAGAGTGATTTCAACAGCAGATTCCAGAGCCTCTGAATTCCTAATGGACAGTGCAAAAGGGTTGCACACAGGTGCCCCTCCTTCCTCAGCTGCGGCAGCTACCAGGGACAGGTCCAGCTGGGGCTGCTGGTTCCTCCCAGGGCTGAGGTAGCAGCTGAGAGAGGCTGGGGCCTCCCTGCCCCTCCCCTCCCTATCTGGATGGGATCATAGTTTTGTAAATGCGGGATGCATCCCTGTTTGAAAAAGTAAAGACAGATGTCTTACTCATCTGAATCAATAGCTCCTTTCAGGGATTCCCTTGGACCTTATCTTAATAACGGTGTTATGCATGCAGATACAAATATCTTCATCATGGGAAGACAAATACTTGATTTGGGTTGAAATTACTTCATTCTCCAGGATACACACAGGACTATGTATTTGCAAAAATTTCCTCATAATATTTTCATCTGTGACAATCTGTAATCTGTTATGAATCTGTGACTTCTAATATAGAAAAGGTCATGATCCAGGGCACAGCAAACCTCACTGTTTTCCTTTTTTTAAAAAAATTTTTTCCAAAACCCCAAAATTTCATAAGTAGTATGAGAATAACAGTAGTTCCAACACTGGGTACTGTTGTCTTCAGAGTGCAAGACATAAACCAAAAATATTTTTACAAAAAAGAACCAAACAGGTAATAACACAAATCTTTCTTTTCAAGAAACTAAGATGAACTAGTAGCATAAATGAAACCAATGAGCACATATATTTAAACACTTTTAAAACAGGAGGATTTGTAACTTGGGGAAATACTTGAACTTGTTCCTATTTCCTATTTCTATCCCTACTATTTTGCTCTTTGTGTTTCTCATATAAAACAGTCTAAATGCCTATTAGGTCATGCATGGGATCCGCTTCAAATTGATTTGTAACAAGAGTTTAACACAACTGATAGATGTTCTCGGTAAAACCAGCACCTAGTTCTGGGCCTTATTCACCTAGTAAGTGGATGTGTCACTTGTTCGTGCTTTAGTCTACCCAGTAGGAAAGTGGTAGATAGAAATGCCAAGTAGCCCAGACTGGAAACCTTTAATATTCCCCAAAGTAGGGCACACGCCAGCTACCATATGCTGTACTGGCAATGTTGAAAGACCTCCAACAGATGGAATATCAGGAACACCAGAGGTTCAAACCTAGCCTGGCCAACTTAGTGGCTTATCGAGAACCTGTCTGAAAAGAAAAGCAGGCTAACTGGACTTGTGGCTCAGGGCACAGGCCCTGGTTTCAACCCCCAGCTCCACAAAACATAAAGCAAAAAAACGAAGACCACTAACAGAATACTCAAGCAAGACCAGGCGCAGGGGGTCTTGGGAAGTGAGGACAGGGTGAGAAGAAATCAGAATAAGAATTTTCCAGCTCCCGTTTTGAACTCAGTGCTCTCGCTGTGTAGCTGGCCGATGCCAGGAGCAGTGTCCTCGCCCTGTGGCCCCCACCCGTGCCAGAAAAGGCTCGAGCAGGGCATGGGAGCAGCACGTCTGGACCTGGCCACTGGCCGTCTCAGGGACATCTCCTTGTCACCGGTCTTCCTTCCCCAACTGTGAGCCATAGCGGAATTTCTCAAATTAGAGGAAGAATTCTTTAAAAATTCCTGGATATACCAGGAGTGCTGACTCAAATTAATTTTTGTTACCGGAATATGTACAAAATTAATGAATTGACTCTTTGTGTTATACTTTGTATTGGGCTGCAAAACCCAATCAACTTTAGATGTTTAACACAAAGGAGCACTGAAACCAATAGTATTCAGAACAACACGAACTCCTTATGGGCAGAGTGGGCTGAACCTGAATCTCTGCTCCCAGTGGACAGACTTCCAGAGCCAAATCCTTTTCAGTCCAGCATTTATGGGCACCTTGGTAACTTAATTCCTCCACCGATTTATCCTATTTAGGAAAAACTTCAATAGTGCATCACTATGACAACTCTCACAGCAGCTTGCTTCAAATAGGGTAAAGGCATCTGGACTCTGATCATTCTTTTCTTTAGAGTTATTTAAAAATCTAGCACCTATAAGATAGGAAGCCCAATTGTAAATCTTAGCACTGAAATTGCATGACCCAGGTGACACTGTGGTCATCTAAATGATCCTGGATGTTCTCATATTAATTGTTTGAGATCACCATGGAAATGAAAGTATGAAATAGAAAAACACATCCTGTTGGCCTCTGACAGACTGGGGAGGACCCCCTCGTGTTCCTTGGCTTCAGTCTGAGAAACTCTGTTCCTCTCTAAGGCATGACCTGAGGCACGTAGAGATCCTTCCAGCCCACATCTTGTGAAATCAGATGAACTTTGTGGCTACAAGCTGCACTCTGTGTGTCTGGCAGTGGCTTCCAGTTCTCACCAGATCCTTCCAGATGAAATGTCCAGGACTCAGTGTGATGGTTTCACTGCCTTCTTCTCCTTTCCAGTTTGAGATGTTGTCAGTGAACAGGAAAGGAAACTGCTTAGAAGAGACTCACCCTGGGGAATGACCTGGGGTAACCGCACCCTGATCTCACCTGAGCTGGAAGAGCTCCCCCAGCTATGCAGACTGGGGGTGGTGAGGAGAGCAGCGGCAGCAGCCCCCACCCTGCATCAGCAGCCCCCACCCTGCACCCGGTGCCGCAGGAGAGCCACACTGCTTACACCGCTGTCCCACGTTCCTGTGCCTGCGCACTTTCTAGAGCACTGCTCAGAGAGACGGGACTGTGGCCACTGCTTACATGCTTACAGACATTCATCATGGAGGGTGCTGCTGGCAGGGGAGCTTTTCAGTCTCCCCGAGTCCCCTGCACCGCTTCTATGCCCTGTGAGACAATGATACGTTAGGCAGTAGCTGCTGCAAATGGTGCCGTGTTATTACCAGTTACCCTTCTGAGATCGTTTTCGAATGTTGCAACTGTCAACCTGGCAGAAAAGTCTCTCCAGCTTCCCGGGGTGAAGAGAATGATTGGCTTTTTGATTATTTGTTTAGAAAAAGTACGCCCATGGCTGCCTTGGTATAGTTTTGTCATCTTATTTTCCATGATGCACTGGGTCAATGAAAAGGCAGATCCCCTGTACCAGAGACTGAACCCAGGATCTTGGCCCTGGACAGTGTCTCTAGCACTTTGTA
This sequence comes from Hydrochoerus hydrochaeris, assembly GCA_004027455.1. Classification (NCBI taxonomy): domain Eukaryota; kingdom Metazoa; phylum Chordata; class Mammalia; order Rodentia; family Hydrochaeridae; genus Hydrochoerus; species Hydrochoerus hydrochaeris. The sequence continues at coordinate 13,897 of PVLA01014079.1, forward strand.
AATTTCACTTTTTTATCTTGATACAGGGTCTCCCTAAATCACTACGGTTCTCAGGGTGCAGTCTTCCTGTCTCAGACTCCCAGAATACTGGGATTTAATCTTAAAGGATTAAAGTCATTGTTTATGTCCAAGAAGAAAAGAGCGATCTTACCTCCTCTGCACGTGAGGAAGAGTTTGCAGCCAACCTTTGAACACCCACTTTGGTTTTCTTGTAGAACAGTGCAAGAAACTGCAACAGTACTGTTGTAGCACAGTAGTGCCTGAAGCCTTGTCCCCAAGCCCAGAAGCAGCTGTAACTTGTCAGAAATCCACTGTGGGGCCACAGTCCAGACCCAATGGATAGGAAACTCTGAGGTGTGTTCCAGCGACGTGTTTGAACCAGCCCTCGTGGGGATTCTGACACTAAGTCAAACTCGTGGGTCCTTCATTGTAGATATTACAGGTAGTGGTGATTCTCAGCTTTGGTTCACATTATTATTACTTGGGAGTCACATCCAAACCCGTAAAATCAGATCACCTGGGCAACAGAAATCAGGCATCAGTGATTTTAAAGGTGCCTGTGAGGTGCAATGTGCAGAGACCAGGGGGATTTTGTTCCTGCTGCCCTTGATGTGGCCATGGGCTGGCACCACCAGCACCAGGGTGCTGGTCGGAAACGCAGCACCTTCCCTGGCCCAGGCATGCCGAGACAAAACGTACACAAGGTCCTGAGTACCACATCACAGGCTGGGAACCTGCGTAGCAGCTCTTCTGTGGGCAGCATTTGATTCCTTAGCTGTGTGGTGGGGTGTCCTTTTCAGCTTGGGGTTTGTGCTTTGCACCCCTGTGATAACGCCTTGCACCCTGATGACTGATACAGGTGCCTCCTTTTTCTTAAACAGGACACGACAGACTACGTTGCCTATGTAGCAAAGGACCCCGTCAATCGCAGAGGTAAGCAAAGTGGAACTGCTCGTTCGTGTATGGCCGGGTTAACACTGTGGACCAGATGTTCCCTGTTATCTCTGCTCCCTTCTCCAAAGTCAGCGTGTGTCATATCATGAAGAATAATTCAGGTTTGCGAGGCAGGGACCTCACTTGACAGTGGTAGGAGATGCTGATGTCACTGGTACCAAGCCCAGGCCTGCATCCAGATGGCTACAGTTACAGCTGACTCACGTGTTAGCAGTTCCGACCCTGCTCTGTGTGGCCTCAGTTACACCCAGAAGGTTCTGCAGCTGCCCATCTTCCTGCCTGGCTTCAGCTCCTGGTGTGTGCTGGTTGTCACCTCACAGTCCCTGCTCAAGTCTCGATCCCAGTGTCGGAGCTCAGTGAGCTGACTTGGCAGACGCTGTTGGGCTTCTAGGGGGGGCCTCAGGCATAGGCTGGATGGACAGGGCGGGCAGGGGAACCAGGGGCTGCTGGCTGACAGTGACCACAGCTGCCACTGAGCCCCACCGATGGAAAGCACCCGCGGAATTTAGAGTAGTTCTAACAGCACTGCCACTACCAGCTGCCTCCTCCACCCCTCCCTACCCACCAACGGCTGATTTTCCAGTTTGCTTGCATAATTTTTAAATACACACACACACACACACACACACACACACACACACTTCCTCCTTCTCTTTAACTTTCAGTACAAATGAGATCTTAGCATTGTGTTTTGCTACCTTCCCCCACTGGTGTCTCTTGGGTATATTTTCAAGACAACCCATGTAGACAGATGAAATGGTTCTCAGTTGGCTCTGCGGGTACCTGCTCTTTGGAGACTCCTGCAAGCTGCTTCCTCATCCTTACAAGTGTGACTTGCCCTAAAGAGCCATTTTTAGAGCCACTGGGGTGGGCAGCTGAGATGTCAGTGGCCCTTGCACATTGTCCCCCAGCCTGGGTGTGAGATTTGCATTCCTATGTAAGTGTGTGAGGGTTACTTTCCCCCAGGTCTTTACCAACCTTGGATGGTAACAGCTCAGGTGAACAATCTGGCCCAAGGATGCCTTGCGAACCTAGTGCCCTAGCCCATCACATCCTGAGTGGGAGGCAGCTTTTACATAGCCACTGCAGATAATAAGCATTCATCCTGGGTGAGCAGGGGCACAGACTGTGACAGCACCATCATTGGACCAGCTGAACAAAAGCCCATGTGCCAACATGGCAGCTGGCCTAGCACGTCCAAGTTGCCCTCTCTTCTTCCGTGCTGCCACTGGCAGGAATGACTAGAAGCCAGCATCAGCAGGTCCTTCACTCTGTGGAGCCCTGGGGCCTCTGCAGGGGATCCTTCCAGCCGTCAGAGCAGTAGAACTTCCCTCATGGCGGCTCTGAGCTCCATGACACCAAACCCGAATCCTCCAGTGGTCTGAAAGCCAGTTCATTGTTCAAAGCCTCCCAGCTAGGTCCAGTTCGTGTGAGGGGAGCCCTGCCCAGGCCCTGAGGAGAGCGTCCAGGAGTCTCAGGGGTCATTGTCCATTCTGTCTTTGCTTTCCTCAGCGGAGAGGCCCAGGCTCTGAAGGGCAGTGCGGCGGGTTGGGTGTCAAGCTGCAGCCCCAGAGCAGCCCTGTGAGCACCACTGCAGAGCAACTGCTGGTCCCCACGTGTCTGCCGGCCTGGCTCCCAGGAGCAAGCCCGCGGAGGGGGTTCTAGTTGGGCAGATGAATCAGTGAGCCGCTCTGGGTGTGCAGGTTCTTGTTTGGGCTCTGTGGTCTCTCAGCCCTTGTGCAGAGACCCATAGATTGGGCTCCAGCAGGGGGTGGGGTGCTGTGGTCCCTCAGCTGTAAGCATGGCTCTCCAGATGGTTAGAGTCGGGACCCACTGCCATTCCAGAAAGTTCTCGGCCCAAGTCCGGTCGCTTCAGGTCATGCCGCTCGCGGTCATTACTGATCTGTTTCCATCTGGATTTCCACTTACACGTGTTTGCATGTGGCTGAGTTTCATCTAAAAGAGTCTCTAATGGGAGTCTATACCTACCTGGTATCAAGAATCCAACCTTCTATGGTTAATCCAGTGGGAGGGGAGAGTGTCCTTCACTCTACTCGTTAAGTCCTGGGGACCCTTGTCCTCTTTTCAGGGTGAGGGCCACCGGGACAAGGAGCTTCAGGAGGTCAATGAGCTAGAATTGAAAGCAGAGCCAATGGGAGGCCTGGATGTTGCTATCGAAACTCCTAACATAGGAGGCTTTACTCAGTACTAATGCACCCTTTTTAAAAAATTAAATTTTAAAAAGTTTTATGTGATTTAATTGACACATAATAGGGTTTGCCTGTGGGATACAATGTGATGTTTTGATGCAGGCGTACAATGTGTAATAATCAAATTAGAGCAATTAACATTCCTGTCCTCTCAAACATTTTCCTTTCTTTGTAGTGAGACTATCTGAAATTCTCTCCTACAATGTACAGGTCAAAAATATTTGAAAAAAGAAAACCTCAACAGTGAAAAGTAACATAGATAAAAACAATACAAATAAAAATTGCAATATAACAAATACTTACACAGCATGGACTTTGTAATTAGGTATTAGTAGTATCTCAGAGGATGTGTGTAGATTCCATGCGGACGCTCTGTCTTTTCATCTAAGGAACTTAAGTATCCCAGGTTTTGGTATCCTGGATGGGGTGAGTTCTAGAACCCGTGGATTCAGGGGGCAGTGTATAATTTCACTGTGAAATGGCCATATCTAACGTGCTTTGCCTCACACCATCCTAATTTTTAGGGTGAAAACATGTGATGCTCTTCACATTTTTTAAGAATATAATATTATGTCATTAACTGTAGTCACCTTGCTATACAAAGAAGCCCTTGAAACTGATTCTCCCTAACTCTAACCATCTGCCCTTGATCCAACTTTCCTTTCTCTCTTCCCTCCATCTCATCCCAGCCTCTCATAACTACCACTCTAGTCTGCACTTTGATGACATCAAGTTTTTATTCTGCAGATTCAGTGTTATCCCTATTGAAATATCAAGCGTATTGTTCACAGAAAGAGAAAAAAATCCTAAAATATGTATGGAATCTCAGAAGATCACAAATAAACAAAATAACCTTGAGTAAAAAAGCACAAAGCTGGTAGCATCATAATGGCTAACTTCAAAATATACTGCAAAGCTAGAGTAATAAAAGCATGGCTTTGACATAAACACAAACACATAGACCAAGGGAACAGAATAGAATGCAAGGGTGCCTTCATAGCCAGCTGACATAGATGTGCTAAGAATTCACACTGGGGAGAGGACAATCTCTCCACTAACTGGTGCTGGAAGAAAGTGTACAGCCCCATGCAGAAAGATACAAGGAGATACTGTCTCCTATCATCTGCCAAACTCAGCTCACAATAGAGTAAAGATGTGATGTTGAGACCCTCAAACAACTGAAATATTAGAAGAAAACTACTGAAGGAAAACACATTGGAAATGTTCCATGACGTTGATCTAGGCAAGGAGTTTTGAAGATAAGGGCTCAAAAGCATAAGCAATAGCAAAAATAACAAACAGACCAATGGGATTACATCAAATTACTATCTAGTCTTTTCTATTTAAAGAGAAAAAAAGCAGAACAGAAAAAAGGGTAGAAGCAATACAGAATTTCAAAAAAAATAAAAAGTAAGAAATCACTAGTTGGTAAATTACAAATTGTCTTCTTAGATATAGTTATTCAAGTTACAAAATTAAAGCATAGAACGTGGACATTCAAACAGTGAGGCTGCAAACAATTCTGTTCAATGATCCAACAAAAGCTTAGTAACATGGTTAACAGTCCTACCCACTTAAATATACATGCAGTTGTATCCTTTAGAGCACTTTCTTTTCCTCCTTTTGCTTTTTAAGTTCATTATCTGTTTAGTTATATCACGTTTCAGCTTGCTCAGTACCTTACTGATCTGTTTTGTTGTTGTTATTTACTTTTTAATTTTTTATTTTATTTCATTTTGAAAGTAGTAAAATACAGCAGAACAAGATGGAACAAAGCCAATTGAGACAGTGTAGTGAAATTGGTACAGAACTTCACAGCAGGTTATCGGGATAACAGTAATAGGTACCATAGTATATTTTGTTATCTTCACAATAGTTGTTCTTTCAATCAGGTACAGCAAAATCAAAGGAAATACTGAACTTGTAAAAACAGAATATTGAATAGAGCAATACCATTAATCAGAACAGAGAAAAATAGTGATAAAAATAGTGGCCTTCAAAGAGATGGTAGAAGGAAATCCTCCTTATTTGCTATATTACATATAGTCAACCTCCCAAGACATGCTCAGATCTCTGGCTCTCACTTAGTAATGGGGGGCGGGGGGTGGGATGGATGTTTGAATCTCACCTCGAGCACCGGTGGGCTCACAGCCACTTACCAGAGTGGCGAGCTGGCTGCTTGGTTTCCCAGTGCCCTAAGTTCCAACATGGAGCAGATATCAGGAAATGCTGATGGTTCTCGCCCTGGAGCAGCCGTGGCTTGCTGGGCTCAACAGCCACTTACCCAAATTACTTACTAGTTTTAACTAAATTAAACCTCCCAGAGGGAAATCATGAATTAGGGTTATACTAAAACACTAATTACAAAGTTGGATCATACTCCCTCACTGGTGGGACATAGCTCCCAACTCCCCAGGGGATGCTAAACCCTGAGTGTACCCAGCCTGTAGTTTGGTCTCTTTTCTGCCTTAACTCGCACTTAGTGGGCTCCATGGCTGTGACTGTCACAGCCAGCAAGAGTCTCTTCTTCACTCTCCACAATTTCAGATTCTGCAGGTAGCAAACTGGATTTTACAGTGGCTCTTCCTTAAGTTAGGGACATTCGAGCTTCCATGTCACACCTGTGGGCTTCTCTCTGGCGCCTATGAATGGCCAGCATTCCCGGCCTTGTGCTGCAGGACCTTCATGCGATGGAGTCAGGGCCACATGCACACGAGCCCTTCGACGGCACGGAGCCGCTGGCTAAGATACCATTCATTCTCAGGATCATGTGTAGTGTAAAACTTATGAGTTGTTTTTCTTTTGAACGTTCAAATTTTGAAAATTTATTATACTAAAAGGCACATTGCCGTTAACCCCCTGCCCCCGAATATCCCCCCTGCTTCAAACACACTTAGTTCATTGATCTGCACTCCCCGCCCTGAGCTTTCCTTTCTGTGTATTTTTATTTGCATATGCTGTGCATAATAATTGCATTCATCTTGGGGAACTGGCATAGATCTGTACGGCATCTAAACATTTTTATTTCCTCTTCCCTGCTCTACCTGCCTGTCTGCCTCATCCCGAGAATTTTCCTTGTAAAGCTCTGTATTGCAGCTGACCACAGGAAACAGACCTCTGACAACAGACTCAAGAACGTGATGGCAGCGCTGCGCTCCGCACCCCAAGCCTCTTAAGAGTGGTGGCCAGTGCTTGCCGCCCCTTTCGGGAGGACCAAGAGGCGGCTGGGTACAGGACGCCAAGTGCAGGGTGAATGGCGCTTGTGTCCTGGGCCTGGACCTGCTAGCTCTCTCCGCTCCAGGTTGTCAGGGGCCCTGAGTTAAGACCCGGGATAAGAAGTCAGAGCAGCCGGGGTTGCCTGAAGGAGGACAGAGAGGCATGAGCAAGAAGGAAAGGGCTGTCCCTTGCGGTGTGGCATGATTTGCTCATGCTGACCAGGACCAGGTGCCTAGGAGAGGTGCTGAGGGCACACTCAGGTGAGCTCCAGGTGCTCAGCTGGCCCCCCGTGGGCTGAGCAGCAGACAGGCAGGGGCAGCCCTGAGCACCGAAGGGTAGCTGCAGCCGCTGGCCTCTGCGCACATTAGGAGAGACAGATCCCATGAACTGTCATTTGACGGGTGGGGGCCCGGCTGGGCCCTGCCTTCTCCTATCCCCAGGGTCACCATTGTTCAGCGAATGGAAGGCATCTGTATTCACCTTTTCAGGGACAGAGTAGCCCTTGGGTGGCCATCAAGTCTCCTTACTGCTGTCAAGAACCAAGCCAGCCAGTCCGGGGTAACCTTGGGCTAACTCTGGAGAGTGACGTCAGCTATCAGTGTGCAGGGCAGTACTTAATAAATAATCATACGATAAAATGCTATCTATATCTATAACAGAAAGACAGCCAGGACACCTGTACCATCGTAAATAAATCTGGCTTTTGCTGACACACAACTGTTGCATCCTAAAATAGGACTGCAGAGCAGTGAGGTGCTGGTGCTCCGTCTTCCCAGGAAATACTTCTCCTTTGTTCACCCAGAGTCACCCTCCCCTCGGAGGGGCCTGAGGCTTGGAAGCTGCCTTCTGGGTGGGCACACAGTCTCTAACTGGCTTGGTGCCTCCCTGAGGAGGGCCTGAACGTTGCTGGCATCTCCTGCAAGGAGACACATTCCGTGTCCTACCCTTGTGACTCCCGGCGAGTGGAGAACAGCGTGTGATCCACATCTGTCCTTCCCTCCAGGGAAAACTGCTTTCTCCTACCCAGCAGTAAGACCACATTAAGCCAAAGACAGCATTGCAACCAATTTAGGCATCTATCTCCCTGGCTTTTCTTTTGATTTATGAATCGGGGCAGCCTCATTCTACTGTTAGAGTATTCTGGTGCCATAGAGAAGCAAAAAGTATAAATTGAACAGTTTTATTGAGTTGAGGATGTGGGAAGGAGCACACAGCCCATGGCGGCTGGGCCGTCTCCTTCACCCAGATACAGAGAGGCAGGGGGTTCTATGACCTCTGATCAGAGGTGGTGCATGGTGGATATTGATGACCGTGAGGAACCAATTGGAATTCTCTGTGCGTGCAAACAGGAAGGGAATTGCAGTTAGGGCTGAAGAAGCAGCAGGAAGTGGTAGGCACTCGTGGAGAGGCTGTGACTCTCTCACAGAGGCCTGTTCCTCTAGGGTAGAGGTACTTCCCAGGACTCCAGGCAAGACAGGCTGGGAGGCCCCCTCCGCCTTCACACATCTGGCTTTCTCTTGTCTCCTGTGCGTTATGCCATGGCCCCAGCACCAGGGCAGCTTCCTTGGGTGACGGCTGATGCCTGCCCTGAGCCAGTAAGGACCAGGTCAAGTCCTTCCCTTCACCCCTGAGCGCTCTCACTCTGCCTGTAGGGACCCCTGACTTTTGGGGGCTTTTTCTCACAGGCTGCATGAAACTCAGTATCTAGGGTATGTAGATGCAGAAGGCCCGTTTCTGGGACGGTCATCCTTGTGGAATCATATCCTTTACATTCGCAGTCAAAAGCTGCTCCCAGCAGCCACACTGGGTGGCTGACACTTTGCTAAGATGTGAATGAACAGCTTTCTCTAAGTCTACCGAATAAATCCAGGCTCATGCCACAGACGCATGAAGGTCCACACAGCTTCCAGGTCTATGCAGGTGTGGCTCGTTGTCATGGTGAGGTCTTCTTCTAAGCCTGTGTTTCTATCCAGATCACAGTTGATGGTTTTCGGGCTTTAAAGGTACTGAGGGACTATCCGTGTGAACTTGGACATTCTTTGTTTAGGAACGGGACCGGTGGTCTTGCAGACAGTAGGCGCCTGAGAAACGTGTGCCTGCCGTCACCACGTGCTCTGCCCCCAGGTGGAAGCCAGAGGGCACGTGGGGAGCACCGTGTGAAGGAGGACGGAGCCTTTGTCCTCTGCCCCTCTCTCTGAGGGAGCCCCAGCTTCCACCTCTGATGGGCCTGTGTCCCCTTCTTTCTCAGCCTGTCACATTCTCGAGTGCTGCGATGGGCTGGCCCAGGATGTCATTGGCTCCATTGGACAAGCCTTTGAGCTCCGCTTTAAGCAATACTTGCAGTGTCCTTCCAAGATTCCGGCTCTCCAGGACCGGTGAGTAATGCTGTGAAGCCGCTGGCAAGGCCTCTGTGTTTTATGACATCTTTTTTCTCCTCTAAACCACCTCCCCGGACTGTGCAGTGCACAGACCCAACTCATCAGAGCTTCCTGGGCTGGCGGACACTTGCCTGGCACTAGGATCTGCCGAGGAGGCCACAGAGGGAAGCCCGCATATGCTCTGCACATATAGAAAACAGTTTCTTGAAATTATTACGCTGGTAGCCATGATGACCCCAAAGCGACTTCACTGTAACCCTTTGTCATTCTGTTTCTTGTGCACCAATGGGATTTTTCCATGTGTCGCCCCTTGGGTCTGCCTTCCTAGGTCCCTGTCTTCACAATCAGCTGAAGTCCTGCTGCACTCTCCCTCTGGTGCCAGCATTGGTCCTGCTTCCGTGGCCTTTGTGGCCTCAAAGCTTTGGAGCTTGTTAGATGTGTGGCCCTGGGAAGGTCCTCAAACTCTCTGAGCCTCAGAAGCTTCACCTGTAGAACAGGAATAATAGTGGCTTATGATTGTCTTAAGTATTAAGTGAAACAGTAAATATTAAGAGCAGTTGGGAAACAGTTTACTATACAGAGTGTTGAGAGTTTCCCCAGGACATAAGACTATTCCAGGCAGCCTAGATCCCTCCGTGTGCTGCCACTGAACCTGCGTGCATTCTGTCCGGGAGGAGCTCGCACAGTGAAATCTGTTATCTCTGTAAGCAAAACTTTATTTCCCCTAGGCTTTCTTCCCACTCTTTTTCAGTGGTGAAGATGGAACCCAGGGTCTTGCATGTACTGGGAAAAGGGCTTTATCCCTGAGCTACAATCCCAGCTGCTTTTTACTGCTTTCAAACTTGTGAAGCCACGTTCTGTGATGGTGACATGAAATGCACCTGAACTCCTCTATTCCAATGGCTGCTTCTATCTCCTCTTCAAAAAAGACTTAGTTTCTACAAAGAGACTTTTAATTGCTATCATCTTCTGGAAAGTTCCACTCTTTTGGAAGGTGCCTGGAAAGGGCCTGCTTTTCCCAGCTGACAGCGAGCCGGGGCAGGGAGAGGTGTGCAAAGGGGGTTAGTGTGAGGAAGTTGAATTGTCTGTTTCTCTGGGGGGTTTTGGTAAAGTATAGACCTCATAGAAAATATATAGTGAGATCCTTTTGTACATTCTGGAAACCCCTGTCTTTTATTTGGAGTGTTTAAAGCATTTATATTTAATGCAGTTACTGTTAAGTTAGGATTTTCTCCTGCCATTTGATAAATTTTTTTCTTCAAATTCCTGTGTTTTCTTCATTATTGCACCTTTGAATACTTTTCTCTGCCTGTCAGTCTCTCCTCTCCTTTGGGGACACTGTTATGTCTCCTTTGGGGACACTGTTATATTGGTGTGTCCTCAAGCTTCTGTTCATCTTTCTGGGCTATTTTCTCTTTTGTTCCTCTGTCTGGTTAATCTTGACTGACCAGCCTTTAAGTTCTTTCATTATTTCTTTTGCCTCTGCAAACTGGCTATTACATTCTTAAATAATTTTTAAACAATTTGGTTGTTAGAATTTTCAACTCTAGAATTTTTATTTGGTTCTAAAATTATTTCTATTTCCTTATTGATATTTGCTATTTCATGAGGCATCATTCTTGTGTTTGGTTTTTATACCTGGTTTCTTTAGTTCTTTGAACATAGTTACTTTAGAGCCTTAGTCTGAGTTTTCCATGGGACTGTTCTCAATGACTAATTATCCTTTCTTGTTTGTTTGTGTACTTCATTTTTTGGCTGAAACTGGAAATTTAGATAATACAATGTGACAGCTCTGAGCCAGGTTTCTCCCCTTTCTCTAATTCACTATTATATTTTAGTGATTTTCCTAAATGAGTCCATAAAATCTGTATTCTTTGTCATATATATTCACTAATGGTGCTGCTTGGTTAGTCATATTACTTTACTAATGGTTAGGGAGATATTGCCTTAAATGTTTGGAGCCACTAAGTCCCCAGTCTTTCCTGAGGAGTGTGTGCGTGTGTGTGTGTGTGTGTGTGTGCGCGCACGCACATGTGCTGGGGCACTCTCTCCACGTGCCCCCAAAACAGTTGACAGCTCTGGCTTTGCCTCCACTTTCTGCTGGTGCAGAATTTCAGGATCATCCAGAGGTGAGAACTTGGTCTTTTCACCTCTGTTCCAAGTAGACACCCAACTCAGCATGTGCACCTCCCTACACATGCCTGTGGCTTTCTAGATTCCCAGGAATGGGTTTGGAGCTTATTAAAAACTCCATAGAAAACCCATTTTTCTTTTGGGTATCTCCATTCAGCAACTGCCTGACCCAAATGTTATTCATTGCCTCTGGGAGCCAGAAGGTTAAACAGTTGCCTCTCATTGTTTTTGACAAACACCTGTGGAGAAGAGAATTTTTTTTGTCTCTTTGGGCAAACTCAGAATCAGGTCAAATAAAGATAGTGCTGGGCAGCACAAAGAAATGATAGATGTCTAATGAAACAGAAATGCTAATTATTCTGGTTTTATCATTACATATTGTAAAGATGTATCTGACTACCATACTCTATGCCATAAATATACACTACTATTAGGCATTAATTGAAATAAACTTAATAAGAGGTAGCTCTGGAAGCTGGATCTTCCAAAGATTGATCATAGAGGTGAAATGATGGTAGGTCTCTGGGAAAGAGGTTTTGGCCTCACCTCAGAGCTGTTCTGTCACTTTTGGGGACGATGCACTGATTTCCACTGTGACTGAGGATGGTCATTTCCAAGACTGCCATAGGGTGGAAGAAAAGCAACTGAAAATGCCACCAAGATACGGCTCTCACACTGTCCTTTAAAATAAACATTCTCCAGGGTGCCGCAAGCTTTGGTTAATTTCCAGGATTTTGAAAAACAGTTGGTTCTGAACAAAGTTTTTCTTTGGTCAATTTTATTGTTGCTTTTATGAAAGAGAGAATTTTCAAAGGTCCTTACTCTGTCATTTCCCCTGAGGTCACTCAATCTTTTTTTGAAGTTGATTTTATTTTACATAAATTTCATGACTTACTGAAATATGTATCTGTACCTTGATGGCCCTGGTTTATTTTTAGGCAAAAATTTATTTTTCTCAGTTAAAATATGTTTTATAGAAAGGGCTTGGTGTACATCTGACTGGAACTTCCCAATGGGTAAAACTCTGAGTAGGACAGAGATTTTGGCGAAACCACTCATCTAATTTTTATATACTCAAGATAGAACGGCAGAGTGACAAGGTCAAGCTCTCTTTTCTTGGTACTTGGTACTGTGTTAGGTCATTTTCATTACTGTAACAATATACCTGAGGCGAGCTAACTTCATAAAGAAAAGAGGTTTGTTTAGCTCTCAGTTCTGAGGGAGCAGGGCATAGTGTTGGCATGCACGCAGCTCTGATGAGGACCCTTCTGGCCACGTTGTTGGTGAGAACACACAAGAGTGAGGAGATCACCTCTGGAAACAGGAAGCCAGAGCAGACCTGGGCCCACAATTCCTTCTAAGGACAAGCCCTGAGCTCCCCACAAACCTGCTTCTGGACTCCACCTCTTGAAGTCCCACCTCCTCCTCCCAATGCCGCCTCGCTGGGGACCAAGCCTATGACACGTGACTCTGGCAGATAAGGGCAGTGTCTCACGTGAGCAGATCTAAAGCACAGCAGTTACTGATGGTAGGTTTTCTGGGTTCACCTGCAAACCCAGCTTTTGGTAAAAGCTTCTGAAAATCTCCTTTGAACAGAATGCAGAGTGTGGATGAGCCCTGGGCAGAAGAGGAGGGAGACGCCCCCGAGCACCCCTACTACAACAGCATCCCCAGCAAGATGCCTCCTCCAGGCGGGTTTCTGGATGCTCGACTGAAAACCAGACCCCAGGCACCCGACACAGCCCAAGTAAGCCTTAGCCCTTCTCCTTGACGGAGCTCCCCAAACTTCATTGTATTTCCCTCAGTTTTATTTCAGGCAGACGTTCCCTTTAGCTTTTCACACAACCACACGAGCTTCTTTCACTGGAATTCACAAAGCACACAAATAAGAGGGGCTTTTGTTTAATATAGCAATTCATCAGCCAAGGGCCTTGGAATTATATTGTGATTCCTGAGACATGAATCTGAGGCGACGTCTCCATCCTAGGACCCATCCCATAATACCATAACTTCAGGAGAGAAAGAGAGAATTCAAGATTTGTAAAAGCCCTCTGAAAAGGTCTTTAATTTATGAGAAGTGTGTGCATTGTTCTAGTTCCTTCATTCTCCTCCAACTCAAAAATTTCCCATTTACTCAAAATTGCTGTCTAGCATTATGATATCTCTGTCTTGTTGGATGATTATTTTTTCCTGGTTTTCTTTTTTGTCAACCCAGAGCCTCATGCATGCTAAAAAAGCATTTTACCCCAGACCTAGAAACTTTCAAACATTGCCTACTCATGCAAATAATAATGACATCAGTAAAAGTGGCAGGAAACTCAGAGAGCTAATGGAGAGGCGATTATTTCTCAGTTTCCGCGCCGCAGATCCCTGAGCATGAATGGCTGGGTGCGTTGGCTGGGGGTGGGCTGTGGCTCACAGATGTGGGGTTGAATCTCACCTCAGGGCATGTGGGGTGAAGCAGCTTTTTAGGAAGAGCTCATTTCACAGTCACAGGTAGGTCACGGGACCATGCAAGCTGGGTGCGCACGCGAGGTTTGGTGAGCAAGCTGCCTTTCCCTCACACACACACGGGCTGATTTGTTAGATTTTAACGTGCACTGGAGGTATGAAGAGAAAACTGGGGGTAACAGGGTGTGGCACACCCCACCAGTATCCAGCCCTGGATGGCTTTTTCTTTCATACTGGGGAATGAGCCAGGGGTCTTTGCATTGAGCTACATCCCTATCCCTTTTAAAATCTTTATTTTGAGACAAGTTCTTAACCAAGTTGCTAAATTGCCCAGGGTGGGTTCCAACTTGCAATCTTCCTGCCTCAGCCTCCCAGAGTGCCAGGATTACAGGCGTGCACTACCCAGATGGGGAATAAAAAGAGGATACTTCCTTTTTTTCCTTTGTACTTACACCTGTCTGTAGTTTGCAGGAAAGGAGCAAACTTATTACCAGGGAAGACACTTAGGAGATGTATTTGGCGAAGACTGGCAGAAAGCACCCAGCAGGCAAGGTGAGCGTCATGAAACACACCGGGGCAGGGAGGCGCTCGCCAACGGGCCACCACTTCCTGCGGGCAGCGGTGTGGGTGCCTGGCAATACCTGCCATGGGCCCCAGTGAGACCGACCATGGAGACACCGCGGTGCGGCACCCCCGCAGCGCCCATCAGCATCTGCGCCCTGCAGGCTGAGCTCCGACGGCCCCTCTGCCCTGAGCGCTCGCCCCTGCCCGGCCCGGTGCAGGGCTGCTCCATACTCACTGCCCCTTAAGGGAGCTGGGAAGGCAGCTCTCAAGTGTGTTTTACACCACAGAGCCCCAAGCTCTCCCGCAGGGCCAGCCCCCCAGAGCACCCACAGGAAATCGTTGCCTTCCCCCCTCATCTCACTGGGCACAGGGGCGACTTTAGGAGGTGCGCAGACGCCTCCCTCCCCCAGCTGCCTGCTGCCCAGTGACGGCAGAAGCAGCACCAAGGGTTCGGGTCCCTCCAGGGTCCTGATCATCTCAGGACCCATCGCGTCTTAGCAAATCCAATAATGCACACTGTATCACTTGCCGAAAATAACTTAGATGGAAGCATCTAATTAGGTGCTACTATACCTCGTTTAGATATAACGGCATCTAGATATTTAACAGTTATTTAGGTGTATTTGCATAGGACTATAAAGTTTTCTTACAATTGTCTAAGAACCACTAACAGTTCAGATAAGCCACAGTTATTAAAATACACGTCATTGGATGCATTCATCTTTCCTTCCTCACTCCTTCCCTCCCTCCCTTCCTTTCGTTGACCAGTCAATGGGTTTATTCACCCATTGACCCATGTAATCTATCTCTCCTTTAAACATTTCTTCTAATTTAAAAATTTCCCCGTTTTCTGCAGGCCTGCTACTGATTCTACAAGGTCGTAATGAGGTGGATCCAGTGATTCCTCCATGAATATAAATTCAGCCCTTTATTGGTTTATCCCTTTATTATAGAATATTTGAGCCAGTGAGCAAATGACAATAAGCTTCTCACATTTTCCCTGGGAGAAAGGATGCCAGGAAGGACCTCAGTACTGGTCCAGGCAATGAAATGTAAGGCCTGACTAAATCTAGCATGTGATGTGCCTCAAAATTGGGTAGAAATAGATTTATTTCTGCCAGAGGTACTTTTCCACTCTGAGCTCTTCACCTCTGTCCTACATGCATTTAAATGTAGCTGGGTAACACACGCGTGTGTAGATATAATTGTTAGAGACTAAAGAGGATGTGTTATTTCTCCTGGATATTTCCCTTATGATAAACTATGTCAGGTTTATTTCAAAATTCTTTTGGAGGGTATATTTTCAAATTATTACAGACAGGTCTAGGACAGAGAATTCAGCAGACTCATCAGAACAGATGAATCCTCGCCAGAATGTGAGACTCATAACTCTTAATAAATTTCAAACTCTTATTGGAAAACAGCACATGTTTTTCCATAGAACAAGGGTGGATCACCTTCGTTAACTTGCTAGCAGCCCTTCCTCTTAGACAAAGGTGAACCCGAGGTGCCATGGTGACATACATAAATCTGCCTGGTCCAGCACTGGCTGTCACTTGCGTCTGGAAAGCCTGGTAGGAAGGTCATTCATGGGACTTTCAGTGTCATCCCTTCCAAAGTTAGTTTGTGAAATTCTTTTCAAAAGACACGTTGGTTTGCAATGTATGCAAACCTGTAAACCGCAAGGAGCAGCTGCTGCAATAGGACAGGTGACGCGGGAACGGCCACTTAAATGCAGAAATCGCACAGAAGACGAGAGTAGAAGCTCAGATGCCCCTGGCCAAGGGATGCCCACAACAGCTCAGTGTCGCAGGAGCTGGCTGGAGCAGGGAGGGTGCCGGCAGACACCCAGCAACAGGCTCTTGGGGAAGATTTTTAAAAAGCCTTGAAATCACTCTTGCCAGCTCCACTGGGCTGTCCGTGACATCACCGCCCTGGGGTTTGCAATAGACCCTCTTTCTAGAAAGAGGAGGAGGAGGAGGCATTCTTGAGCAACACCTCTTATGCCACCTGGGGGGACAGAACGGTCGGACCCCAGACCTGGTCTTCCCGCTGCTCCAGCCAGCTAGGAACACTGTGGGCAGTGTCACTGCCTCAGAGGAGAGACCCCCCATCCCACGGCCGGCGTAGGCCTGGGCAGGGCGGCAGCTGTGCATTGTGAGGAAGGTCCCTCCGTGTGTCAGGAGACGGCCCGGAAATCACAAAGCGCTTGTTGATGTGTAACAAGAGCAGGGAAACTAAGGCGTGTGGTTCCTCTGCTCAGTCACTGGATCCGGGGGTGTTTGGAAGGGAGGTGAGGAGACGGGCCGTCTTGGCCTGCTGGCTGCCCAGGTCTGGGCACAGTGTGTCCCAGAACCCTCGGCAAGGCTCCTAATCCTCATGGTGTCCGCATGCACATTGGCTGGGAGCTTCGGTTTTCACAGGGAGAACTGGGAAACCTCCTCGCCAGCTGCTGTTCAGATGGAAAACGACGTGGAAAGTGGAAAGCCTTGTCTGTCCAGAGGGTGATTGGCTGGCGGGGCTGATGGCTGACCATGATGAGCAGATGGGTCCGGGTGGAAGGGGTCACTGGCGGGGTTAGCCAGAGGACGCGGCTCCCTCCTGGCTGCTTCCTGCCTCTGTACTGTGGTGTGAGCAGCTTTGCCTGCAATCTGCCCCTGTCCTGGGCCTTCCCGCCTTGGAGCCAGCCAACCATGGACTGAACATGTGGGGCAAAGTAAGGCTCTCCTCCTTTAGCCTGTGGGCTTGGGGCATTTTGTCCCAGTGACATGGACAGTGACTGAGACACAGGACATAGCAGAGACAGGTGGCTTAGGAGAGAAGACTTTAACTGATGGTTTTTTCTCTGCAGGAAGAATTTTCTGAGGCATGAGCAGGTTTCCAGAAGCCCCCTGGGCAGTGCTGGGTGGCTCAACCACAGGACATGCTAAGAGGAAAAGGTCCTTTTCTTGTTGCAGGGTCCTTGGACATCTACAGCACTCCAGAAGGGAAAGCGCCTGTGCCCACCGTGGGAGGACCCACCTATGTCAACACCCGGCACATCCCCCCGCAGGCCCGGCCAGCCACAGCCAGCAGCGCGGAGAGCAGCCCGCGAAAAGACCTCTTCGACATGAGTAGGCCTCCCTTGTCTCTCATTCTCTTCTCGTCTGAGATTGCTTTTTAGCACTTGTAATTACTGAGCTTTCTGCTAGTCAGGCTTGGACTCAGTCATGATTAACCGCACTGTTCTGGGCTACGAATGGGATTACACAATCTTTTTTGGAATCAAGAGGCAGAGCCAACTTCCCTCTCTTCTTGGAATTGATTTTCCTCTTGAAGCCCTGCAAATGCATCGAGACAGTTGATACGACTCATTGTGTTCAACTATCAGTGGCTCTTACACATCAACTGTCACATCTTTTGCTGTGGATGCCGGGGTGAAGTGACCCATATTCCCCGAGCTCTGCACCTACAAATGAGAGCAGCACACAGCATGAACAGAGGGGCAGCTCACCTCTCTCTTATGCCTGTTCCTTCTTCCTTCCTCTACCTCCTCTCTCATTTTTCTCTCATTCTCTCTGTCCCCCTCACTGTTCCCCAAAATGTATTGAGCATTTATCCTGTGTCAAACATTTTTCTAGTTACTGAAGAGATACCAGAAAACAAAACGGTCCCTGCTCTAATGGGAATGAAAGAAACTATGTATTATCAGCCAGGGAGAAAGAAGGCTCCCACAAGTGATGAAACAGGCCGAGGAGGGTGGCTGGGAAGCTCCCACAGAGGGCAGTGTGGTGGGATGCGGACCCCGGGCTGCTGGCCTTGCTGATTGGGAAAATTAAGCCATTTGCAAGCTGGAATGGAATGAAAGTGGAAATTGCTTTTTAAAAATTGGAAAGTGCTTCCAAAGCTCACTGAGAGCTTTGTAGCTTGAATTTTTTAATTCCTTAAGAACCTGATAGGCCAATGGGAGTGAGGAGGAGATGGGTGCTGAGTGAGTCTCTTCCGTGTGCGAGGGGTGAGGAGGAGATGGGTGCTGAGTGAATCTCTTCCGTGTGCGAGGGGTGAGGAGGAGATGGGTGCTGAGTGAGTCTCTTCCGTGTGCGAGGGGTGAGGAGGAGATGGGTGCTGAGTGAGTCTCTTCCGTGTGCGAGGGGTGAGGAGGAGATGGGTGCTGAGTGAGTCTCTTCTGTGTGCGAGGGCCTCGTGATTTTATTTAATTTTCTCAACCACGTCGCAGGTAGGCATTATCATCATCATGGCCTTCACTGTCTCATGGAACCCAGAGGCTAAGTAACTTCACTGTGTGGAAAGGCAGCCTCTCTGCTGCACCACTTGCTGCTCCCGTTGGGGGAGGACAAGGTCACATGCCTTTGTGACACTTCAAGGCAGCACCGTGACAGCCGCACTGTGCTCCTCACAAACGCTAAGAACTCGGACTGTAATACTCGGACTGAGCCAGAAGAATGGTCAAAACTTAATGTTTAGGAAGGTTCCTCTCAGGTCGCTTAACCCCACCCCTACTTTAGAAAATGTGGAAACAGCCCAGGGACTGTGAAACCATTTTCCCAAGCTGCAGACCACAGTGGTGGAGCCTCAAAGCCCCACTCCGTTGTCACATCATCTTCTGGCTGCAGCCAATTTTCCTACTTAATTTTGTCATTTTACCAGACTCCCGAGGAGAGTTATACAGCACTTGGCTGGGATCTGGGAAAAACAAGAGCCACCAATTAATTTCTGCTCCTTCTCTTGGAGGTGATGGAGGAGACAAAACAGAAAGGGCCACAGAGATGCTGGTGCCTTCTGAAAACATGGAAATGGAGCCAGCGCTTTGCTTATCTTGAACCACTAGGATTAAATAATAGCAGTGGTGGTGACAGTGGTGATGATGTGAGGAGGAAGCTGACGACAGTGCTGGTTGTGATGGTGATAATGACAGCGGAGTAGATGACAGCAGTGACAGTGGTGACAAAGGTGATGACGGTAATGGCAGTGAGAGTGGAGGTGATGGAGGAGGTGATGGTGGAGGTGATGGAGGAGGCGATGGTGGAGGCGATGGTGGAGGCGATGGAGGAGGTGATGGTGGAGGCGATGGTGGAGGCGATGGAGGAGGCGATGGAGGAGGTGA